>PVJH01013737.1:0-49489 GCA_004026705.1 Nesogale talazaci
TCTTTATTTGTTTTCTGATCATTTTACGGGGCCTCTTACAGCTCTTATCACATGAATTGTATCAAGCACACTTGTACATCTGTTGCCATCATCATCATTTTTAAAACAGTTTCTTTTTACCTGAGTTCTTGGTATCAGCTTCTCTTTTTTCCCTCCCCCCCCACCCTCATGAACCCTTGATAAATTGTTTTCATTTTAATTTCATCCAGCAAAACCTACCCACTCAGACACCCCTTTGCATGCATGTGTCCATGAACCCAATGATGTCCCGTAGTATTTCAGATGGAAGGAAAAGCTTAGGATGAACACAGTGTGGCCTTGACCCGGCTGTGTAACTCATACCTGGACTCAGGGTCCATCACTCAGCCGGGAAAGGATCTGAGGAAGGAGGCCTAGGTCCAGACTAATCCAAACCCACTGTCATCACAGAGCAACCTTACAGGACAGAGAGAATTGCTACGTAGGGTTTCGGAGACTGTAACTCTCTATGGGGACAGATTGCTCCTCCTTCTTCCTGAGAACATGGTGGTGGGTTCCCACCGCCCACTGTGAGGTTAGCAGACCAATGTTTAACACACTCTTTCTCCAGGACTCATCTGCATATCAGAGTTGTGTTCTAAAGCATGCTCTCAGAGAGTCAAATTGTCATGGTGAACCCAAAACTCCCACCACCTGTTCGCGTGAGGAACCAGACTCCCAGGGAGTTTCTCCCCCATGACCTTGGACCTGTAGTCACTGTTCTTTGTGATCATCCTTGGGCAGGCATCACCTGTATCGGGTGTAGTGAGAGAGGGCTGGGTGGTTCAGTGTGCTAAGCATTGGATTGCTAACTATAAGGTCAGAATTTCGAACTTCTGCCTTCTGCTCTGCGGGAGAAAGAAGGAGGCTTTCCTCGAGAATGGCAGCATTGGGAATGGATCACTGTGGAGCAGTTTGGCCCTTTAGGGTGGTGATAGGTCAGAACTGATTTGACCACTGTGGGTTTGGGGTTATGTTGGATTATGTTGAATTATGTATATGGGCTGGCAGAGTGGTTACATATTGGCATAGTGGTTGCCACAAGGTCAGCCGTTTGAAACCACCAGCTGCTCCAAGGGAGGAAGAAGAAGTTTTCTATTCCTGTAAATGTTCACAGTCTCAAGAAACCCATAGGGACAGTCAGAATCCACTCAATGGCAGTGAGTTGGCTTTAGATTGGATTGGGCTATACTTTGAACTAACTTGAAGGTCTATATTTTTAGTTTAAATAGTAATTCTGTAATGGGGTTTTGTTTTTGGGTGTTTTTTTATATTCAGAAATACATACTTTAACAAGAAGACTTCAATAATGTTACCTAGAGTTGTTTTTGCTTTTTGCTCACCCAAGGCTACTTTTCCCATTTTGTTAGTAATCATTTCAACTTTAAATCAATGTTGTTTCTGAAGGAGAAACGAGGGTGATTTGGGGTGGAGAGTTTTGGGATTGAATTTGAGTCTGAGATTAAATGCCAGGGGGACCGCGGGACTATTGCAGTTCACTCTGTAATTCTTACACTATATCCTAAGGGGACATAGCGGGTCTGAGAGCCAGGATGCAGGTGTCACAGGCAGGATATAGCAATCAGCAAAGCCATCAAGTCAGCCCTCTTGGGTACCTCTAAGGAACCAGTCATCCATGCGCCTGACAGTATCTGAGTGTCTAGATCAGGGATGGGGAATGGCCAGCCCTCGGTTATGGAACCACAAAATCATCAATCTCAGTTCACATCATAGCTTTCCTCAAAGAGAAGCAGTTCCAGCCATCATAGGAGGCGTGAGTTCATTAAACGTTGAACCAATGATGTTCTAAATAGCCAAATGATTTGGCACGTAAAAAAATCTCCCATCTTGGGTCTAGATGGCTCCAGCTTCTTCACTGATTCTTGTGAGATGCTGTCCTGTTGATTCCCACTCATGTCACTGTCAAGTGATAAGGTTGCATCTTTGGCTCCTTTTGAAGGATGCTGTTCTGAACCTTCTGGTATCTAAGCACATGTATCTCAGAGTGGAAATGCTGGGTGACGTTTGGTTTAGAGAGTACCAACCAACAAGTTAGATCAAGTGGCTGTACCACCTCACCCTCTTATCAGGCAATAAGTGCTTCAGTGTGTTAAGCATTGGGCTCTTAACCTCAAGGTCAGCCATCCAACCCACCAGCGGCTCTCCTGGAAATAGACATGACCATCTGTTCTGGTGAAAACTGACCATCTTGGAAACCCTAGGGAGGATTTCTGCTCTGTTCTCTGGGGTCGTTAGAAGTGAGAATCAGCTGGGCAGCAGAGATACCAGTCGTATGTGAGAGTCCCAGTCACCCCAGTTCCAGTGCTCGTTGCTACAAGCTTGTTGCTCTGCACTTTATAGTGCTCCTTTGGGTAATAGTTCAGGTGATTGTGATTTGTCTTTCACTGGTCACAGCTGTGGCTGAGAAGCTGCTCACTGATTTATGGGCAAGGGGGTGGCCTTCTTCATCCAATGTCCATTTGCATTGTATTGAGTTTTTGCCACTTTTCTGTTGGATCCTTAGCCCTTTTCTTTGTTGATTTCTAAGAGTTCTTTATGTGTTTTAGATCAGAGTTCTTTTTGACTCTATTTCTGACCCTATATCAGTGTTCTTTCTCTTTCTATTCCTCAGCATGCCACAGAGCAACCCCGAGTTACGCACTGGGCAGTAGGTTGGTTCTTGGTATCTGGGATGATAAAAATTCCTGCATTTTTCCCCCTAAGAATATCATAGGTCGATGGATCAAAAGAAAAGCAAGACAATAAAGACTTTCCTTAAGAATCTCGAGTCTTCTGAGGAGGATCTAATTAGAAGAGGGCCGTGATTGTGTGAGAGGGGAATCTTAACATTTCATGTTGTGTCTTGAGCATATTGTAAGGTAACAAGATCCATATTCTTGCAATCCTCACATTGGACCTGTAGGTGTCTGCGCTCAGTGAACAGGGCAGTGGGTGGATAGAAATCCACAGCACAGAGCTGGGTAATAGATGTAGGTTCTAGAATACCTTTTGTCCCTCTTATCAAACTTCTGATTTTTGTCTCTAGGATTGCCCTTTCATTGTCTGTATGACGTATGCCTTCCACACGCCAGATAAGCTCTGCTTCATCCTGGATCTGATGAATGGTAAGCCAGATTGGGATGTCTGAATGCATGGTTAGGGTCTGCCTTGATGTGACAGCTTAGCATGCGTGAGTCTAGGCCTTACCTTTCAGATAATTGTGTACCCCTTTCATTAGGGAAAACCATTTACTCTAACATTTCCAGTTAGAAATTACCCTAAAAAGTTAAATGTGATTATCCTCAGGTCCTCCTGTGTCTCCCTCCAGGGTCGGGGGAGATTTGATACATTTTCCATGAAAAAGATTCATGGAATACTTACGGTGAAACTTGATTTTCTGGAATGTAGCTGACCAAGATGATGACTTAGCTTACTTCTTGGCCCTGGAACTACAGGAATGAAAGGCCTTGTGCATGGAAATGCCAGCCTTGAAGACTGACTGTGGCTCCATAGGGATGTTAGCCCACTTTCTTGTACCTTCTGATCTTGCCATTCACAGCCCTGGTCTAAAAATTGTGACCCCAAGTATACCGGGAAACTGTCATCTAGAAAAGCCAGCTTCTCTGTTGAGACACGGGCCTGATTACTCTTCACACTATTTTTATTAGCCTGCATGGGGAAACTAAGAAGGCATGCAGCTGAACAAATTCCTCTTCACTTTTTCTTTTTGATGTCATATCTTGAGTATTGTTGATAATTCAAGGGTTTCGCTCAACACCGGATCTGTCCCACAACATGGAGGAGTTTCACTGACTCGATGTTGAGCAAAATGCTCTGTACCCAGAGGCAGCTATGCCAGATGAGCTCATTTACATGAATGTCAGGAGAGGCAGAGCGGACAGATGGTGAGCAAAGTCAGAACAGTCACTACCGGAGGCCGAGGGGACATGGAGGAGCTACTGTCAGGGAAGGGCCTGGGGACACTGTACATCTTTTCTATCCTGAGCCTGTGGGCGTGTCCATAGGAGCATCTTCATACAGAGAGGGAGTCTGGTGGGGCATTGTGGGTAAGTTCTGAGTGACGTGATTTGAACCCACCAAACACTCTGAGGGAGAAAGAGGAGGCATTCGTGTCTGTCAGGTCCTTTGGGAAAGTTCTACTCGGTTTTATAAGGTCTCAATGGGTTCAAATTGGCTCAATGGCTGCAAGTTTTCTGCATACATGAAGGGGTCTCAGAAAGTCTGTGGGGAAAGAATGGAAGTGAAAGATCCAGGAATTTTTCTATGAGCTTTTCTGTGTGTGTATAATATGCATGGGAGTAGGTAAGAAAGTATTGCTATAAATACTTTTAGTAATCCTTTTTTGAACAAAAGTATCAACCTCTGAGGCTATTGTTTCTGGATAAAGCATCCCTCTCGGTCCATCTGCATCTGAAGGAAGTGTTGGCTTCTCTCTAGCCCCTCCCCAAGGCATTCTGCGCTCTTCCCTTTACACCACTGGAAAACAGCTGGTTTGGGACCCCGAGAGACTCAGACTTTATTGTCATTGTTCTTTGAGTTTGAGGAACAGGGCAAGATCAGGAGTGTGGGCTGGATGGTGTGAGGTGTCCGAACAAAACTGCTGGAGAACAACGCTTGCTACCCTTTAAGAATGATCCAGGTGCATTGTCATTATGATTGGGGAAAAAAAATTCTTTTTCTTGGTAAAGCTTTCCTGATTTTACCCCCACCCACCATGCAGCTTCCACTTTGCCGAAAATTTCTTCCTAATAAGCCTCTGGGGTCATCTTGTGTTCTTATAGAAGTATATCATGGTGCCTTCTAAGCTCCCCAGCAAGTCCCCTTCACCGTCAGAGCCACCCTCTCTGCCTTGAATTGAGCTGGCTCAATGGACCCTCTAGGAAGCCACTTGTTTGATTGGGCTTTTTGGGGGGAGTGGGGGTGTCACTCCTCAGAAATGAAGATAAATGCGTGATGGGGAGGACTTGTCTCATCTACTGGTGGTAGAGACAAATTGAAACATGTTTTTGCCTGATGACTACCTATGCACGGATGAACTGGAACTGTAGTAGCAATACTTTTTGACTCACCTTTGACTATACCAACACACGTACACACACGCACGCGCATGCATGTATGTGCATGCATACTCACCTTTATGTAATAAGATGATAGGCTCAGAGTTGGGGGCAGTTGTCTATGCTCTACCACTGGTGAAAATGTTGGCAACTGAAGCCTACCCAATGTCCTCCAGGAAAGTGGTCTGGACATCTGCTTCCCAAAGGTACCCGCCTTGAAAACCCCGTGGAGCCATTCTGCTTTGCACACTCAGGGTCACTGTGAGTTGAGATGGGCTCAAGCCAAGTAGAAGGACAAAGAAAGAGAGGGAGGGAAGGGGAGAATATAAATATATTAGTCTGAATTGTTTAGAAAAAACATTCATAAATGTAAAAGGAAGCTTTATATCAAGAAAGTGCCCTAGACCAGTCCAACTCAAGTCCATGGGTTCAGTGCAAGTCAGGACTCTCTTCAGACTCATGTAGCTTCAGACCACTGATACAGCAAGGTGAAGTGGGAAGCAGGAAGACCACAGGCTGGTTAGTGCCGTATCAATGGATCTCAGATCCCAGCTAGAAGCATGGTCGGGTCCTGACAACTCAGGGTTGAGCAACCCACCTGGGGCCAATCCCAGAAGCAAGCGAAGTCCCACCAGGCAGCAAGGCAAAGAATCAGAGAGAAAGAGGCGTTCTCAGTTTCTGCCTCATAAAGAGGCTATACCCCCAAGGAGGCATCATCAAGCTGTGACCTGATTAACAGATTGGACTCCATTCATCCACATTCACACAGGGTCAAGTTGACATAAAACCTGCCACAACTGAATTGCACCCCTCTGGCCGTGTGCGGTCGCACTTTTAGGAAGAAGAACAAAGTAAGGCGCTCTGATTTGTTTCTCTTGAGTAATGACTGGCAGTTCTACTCTCAGATGATCAGGTTCACAGGTTGCCAAAACAATAGGAACACAGATGCATGTAATTTTTGTGGGTGGCGTGGGTGTGCTTAAAGGGAATATCTCTGTAAAAGCAAAGGGGGGTAAAGTTGAACGTTGACATTTTCAGGTTAGTAGAGACTTTTCGAGGGTCTTTTACGAAAATGCTCTTAGTCACTGGACAGCTTTCTCGGTTTTGATAACTCAAGGCTACGTGCCTCGTTTATTTTTCCAGCACTTTGTTATGGAGCAATGACAAATGTGTAGCAGACGTGGACAGGATTCATGGGCATTTCACCAGCTCTACGTGAGCTGCCTTTGCTTCCTAGGGGGAGCTCTGCTGGTGTATTGGTTTACACATTGTGCTGCTGACTTCAAGGTCAGCAGTTCAAAACCACCTGCTGCTCTCTCTAAAAAAAAAAAAAAAAAAAGAGCTGAGGCCATCTACTCTTGTCAAGAGTCACAGTCTTGGGAACCCACAGGGGAATCTCTACTCTAGGACTCGAATAGATGACACTGGGTTTGGTGCTGACTTCCTTCTTCAAATGTCCACCCATCCAACTGACTACTGTATTTTGTCTATGAAGATAGTTGCTAGGTCAGCTCTTGGCTAACCATGCAGGTGCACTCAATGATTCCCCAAATCTCGCTGATAGTGAGTCAATTCTGATGGACAGTGACCCTGTAGGACCAGGTAGAACTGTAACTCTGTAAGGGAATAGAAAGTCTCGCCTTTCTTCTGTGGAGAAACTGGTGCTTTTGACCTGCAGACCTTGCAGTTAACAGCTCAATAGTTAGAGTTGAAATCATCCCGATTGACTGCCCAGCCCCACTCTCCCATGATGGCGTAACGGGGAGCTGAGCTATCCCAACCCACGAACAGTGGCAGTGGTTTTCCCCATCAGTTTCACCATCTCCTCAGTGGCTAGATTTCTGGCAGCTAGACAAAGCAGAAGCCTGATGCACCCCCCACCCCTTCCCCAGCATGCTCTGGATCCAGTGGTGACGGCAGCCTCTGTTTCTATGCGCTCGGAGTAAACTCAGAATCTCTGGTTTCAGGAGGTGACTTGCACTACCACCTCTCCCAGCATGGGGTGTTTTCTGAGAAGGAGATGAGGTTTTATGCGACGGAGATCATCCTGGGCCTGGAACACATGCATACCCGCTTTGTTGTGTACAGAGACCTGAAGGTAAGGCCAGCCCACAGCTCCCGGCTGAGACTCACCCGGGTGGCTTCATGGACTGTGTGTGGAGTTGCTAACTGCAAGGTCAGTCGTTTTGCAATCACCAGTCCTTCCACAGGAGAGCAATGAAGCTTTCTGTCCCAGTAATGGTTTATAAGAAGCCCTGGTGGTTTAGTATGGCGCTCTGGCCACGTAGTGGTTACCCTCAAGACCGGCAGTTCGAAATTTGCAGCCACTCCGTGGGAGAAAGGGAGGGCTTTCAGCTATCTCATGCACTCACAGGGGCAGTTCTGTCCCGTCCTATCAGATGGCTGTGCGTCAGCCATGACTCTTCGGCAGTGAGTGTGGGTTTGGGAGGTTTTGTTGGCTTCATTCTACTTCTGTAAGGGAATGCAGTCTGGGAAACCCACAGGGGCCTCCCTCCTCTTATGCACGGCCTCTCTAAGTTGGAGGACGCCGCATGGCAGTTTGGCGTTCCATTGGGAGTGATGCGTGCTGTCATCATGGCCACATTGCCCCCTCCCGTGTGTAGGCTGTCCTTGCTCAGTCCCGAGGAAGTCCTCGCACCCTGTGATAACTAATCATATCTCCATTTACACCCTAAACTCTATAGCCCTGTGTTTGTGTCTGTCCTCTTGGAGGAGTGGGGGGCGTGGGTGAGGGCTGGCAGGACCCCCTGTCCATCACAACCTCAACTGCCACTGAGCCATCCTGACTCATGATGAGCCTGCCTCCCAAGGACTGGCAAAACTGCCCATTACAGGAGCAGCCAGCCTCCTCTTTCTCCCTACGAGCAGCTGGTGGGCTTGAACCTCCAACCCCTTCCTCTGGGGTGCCACCAGGGCTCCGGTCATCATTATAATCCCCGTACCTAATGCAGGATCTGCTGAAGCTCATCCATCAAACCCAAACTTTTCATCGTTCACAAAACAAACAAACAAAAAAGCCAGGCAGGAAGTTTTGGGGTGTCTCCCACTTGAAAATTGATTGTGCCTCCCTCAATATCCACTCAGCCAGGCTGTGTGTTACAACTGAGGACAAGCAGTGATGAAGAGGTAAAGAGCATCTGTTTCACTGGGCAGCCTTCTCTCCTGGTAGCTGTAAGGTGGTCGTCAGAGCTGAGGCTACTAGCCTTGATGCAATCCCATGGGATGGGGCCCTCATCCCAGAATAATGGAAGAGGGCTCTATGCTGGGTGCTGCCTCATCCTGGGAGCTCATGGTGGTCTCTGTGTCTCTGTGGGCGACGCTCGCTGGAACCGCCATCTGCCTGAGGACAAGCACAAAGGTAGAAAGGCCTGGGACCGAGTGCAGGAAAGATGAAATGAGCATTTAATTATGTCCATCATAGTCAGAGGAAAACAATCCCCTAGTATCGGGAGAAGACCTGTTTCAAAACTGAACCGGCTGAATTGGAGTGTCCTGATGGTGTTCCTTTCTCCAGGGAGCTAATATCACTTCCATTCGCTTGTCGGGGGTACTTGCTAAGAATCTGGGGGTGGAAAAAAGAAACCTTTTTATTTTTCGGCTTATCAGAGATGCTGTTTCTAAAAACATCACAGCATGCTTTGTCGTCTTTCAGGTTGCTTTGCAATTATGTTCTATTGTGATCCATTCTAACTTAAGACTGCAACTGGTTTTGAATCCTTTTTATGGGAGTTTTTGTTTTCCCTGCTATTAAGTAGCTATGATCTAATTCCTATTGAAAACATAATTCAAGCCAATCCTGGTTATTCATGCCTCGGTTTTTAGAAGAGGGGGCCATTATTTTTATTGTAAGTGAAACAATAGTTGATCTCCAGCAAAGGCGGGGTGGGGGGGGGCATTCAAACAGCTGCCAGCCCATGTGTCCTGGGGAGAGGGACTTTTTTCTCTGTAGTCCAGTTGACTTGGTCTAATCTGAATGGAGATGTGTCTTCCAGGTCAAGGTTAAAGTCACAGTGGTCCCTGAGCCCTGGGAGCAGTGTTAAGCATGGGGAGGCTCTGTAGAACAGCTGCTTCGGAGGACAAAGATGAGGGTGTCTGTTTCCATTGGTGCCCTGATGCGTAGTGGTTATTTGTGCATTAGCCTGCTAACTTCGAGGTCAGCAGTTTGAAACCAGCCGCCATTCGGTGGGAGGAAGATGAGGCTTTCTATTCCTGTAAAGAGTGACAAATCTCAGAAATTCATAGAAGCAGTTCTACCCTGTTCTCTGAGTGGGCATCAACTCCCTGGCAATGAGTTTGATTTTTTATGATTTTTATTTTTGAGTCTGCTTCCATCAAGATCAGCAGTCTGACACACTTTACGGAGTCCTGCAGGGTCTCTGTGAGTCAGAATCAACTCACGGCAGTGAGCTTGTTGGTTTGTTTGGCTTTGAGCTTGAACGTGCCCATTGTACACTGGCAGGGCGTCTGTCAGATGAGGGCGGGCCTATGGATGACTCTGGTCTCTCAGGTCAGCTGCCAGAGCCCTCTCCCACCGCCCTTCCTGCCCTTTGTTTCCAGGGACACCTTTGCACTCAGCTCACTCTGTTTGGAATTTCTGCGTACAGCAAGGAGAAAAGGCTTCCTGACCCTCCTGGTGTCTCAATTGCTCATGAACAAAGGCCCTGTGCCTCTGCCATCCCCACTGTACTCTGAAGATGACCTCAAAGATGTTGATGGCGCTATCATTTCCGGATTTTTATGGCATGCTATCCCCCCCTGCCCGTGTTCCACCTTCGTCCCTCCCCCGGGCCCTCAAGAGGATCCCCACTCACAGGGACCCTATTGAAAGAGTCCAACTAGTTCCAGAGGTCTCTAAGGCTGTTCTTTACAGAAGCAGATGGCCTGTCTTGCTCCCCAAGTGAGCTTGAACTGCCAACCTCTCACTGAGCAGTCGAATGCGAATCCTGTTGTGCCACTCAAACCCATCTCCAGTCACTCCCCTCCCATGCACGAGTCCATTCCAACCCACAGCGACTGGCAGCATAGGGGAGAAGTGCCCCCGTGGGTTTCCAAGGCTGTAGCTCTTTGCGGGAGCAGAAAGCTTTGTCTCTCTCCCGAGGAGCGGCTGGTGGGCCTGAGCTGTGGTAAACAAACAGTCCCAAGGGCGCGTTGTATTTAATATTGAGGAACAAGTGCGAAGCCACTGTCGGTGTCGATGTACTCAGAGCCCCTGCGATATCTCGGGGACCTGTCTC
Organism: Nesogale talazaci; assembly: GCA_004026705.1. NCBI lineage: Eukaryota > Metazoa > Chordata > Mammalia > Afrosoricida > Tenrecidae > Nesogale > Nesogale talazaci. The sequence continues at coordinate 10,352 of PVJH01013737.1, forward strand.
TCTCCCTCCACAGCCCGCCAATATCCTCCTGGATGAAAATGGCCACGTGAGGATATCAGATCTCGGTCTTGCCTGTGATTTTTCCAAAAAGAAGCCGCATGCGAGTGTGTAAGTAGTGCCTCAGCCCCCCTCCCCAGGGCATCTGCGACGAGCCTTCTTGGTTAGGGGCAGACCTGGCCTTGCTGTCCCATCTTCATGAACTACCTCCCCTCTGATCAGTGTTTGAGATGCAGTCAAGCTGGATGGGGCAGAGTCCTGCACCGAGGGGTGGGTTTTCTGCCCCGGTGTCTGGGGCTGGGGCTGGTCCAGAGGGTACCTGGTGGGGTAAATTCTTCTTTTTTTATTTTCTATATGGCCTTCTATTTGACACCCTGGTGGCAAGGATGTAATAGACTAGGTATTACTAAGCTGCTAATCTCAGGGTCTGCGGTTCAAATTCATGAGTTGTTCCTTGGGAGAGAGATGAGGCTTTCTGATTAATGGTGAAGATCGAGTACCTAGGAAACCCCATTGAAGGATGCTGTAAGTCCTGGTTACTCCAGAGCAGTGGGGTGTGTGGTCCTGGGGGTGGAGGTGCAAAGTTTTCCTTGATACAAGTTAATGTAACTCCCTGCGATCCAGTCACTTCCGACTGTGAGCCCCAGTGACACCATGGTTACTGACCAGAAGCTGAGCAGTTCCAAACCTTCAGTCCTGAAGCATAAAGACAAAGCTTTTTGCGCCCTAGAGGTTTCTAGCCTAGGAATCCCATGGGGGTAGTTCTACTTGGTTTTATGGGGTCACGGCGAAGTTAATATAAGGGGACTTTTAAAAGTTTGTGGAACACTGGAGTGAAAAGATAATGCTTACATAAACTCTTGGAAGTTCCTCTAGTTAGTAATGTGTCCTCCCTCTCCCTGCTCTGTGCCCCTTGGCAGTCATCAGCATATGTTTGTTTTTATGGAGACACCTTTCCTGGACTTTTTCTAATGCTACCTCCTGCGGCCTCTGCCTGTGGGGATCCACTCAGCCTCGAGTCCGTAGAACCTGTTGTCCAGGCTTCTTGTCACCTTTCCTCATTGCCCCGGATTCCTTTGGTGGCAAAGTGAGGTGTGGCAGTCATGCACTCGTGTCACTTTCATGATTGGGAGTGCAGGGGTGGAGTCTAGCCTGTCAATCTGGAGACAGCCAATGAGACCTCTTTGTGGGCATGGCTTTCTCCTGAGAATTCTGAGAAATCTTGCGATATTCGCCCTATGGGTATGAGAGACCATCAACTCAGCCCCTGGGAGATGCTCTGCTGACAAGACAAGATGGCAACATGTTGATAGACTCGGAGTCCTGGAGGAGCTGGAGGAGAAGCCACATGGGCTTACCCTGATGGAACCAGACCTCTGGAGCCAGAAAAGTCCATGTGGAGACTCCTGCCAGCGCTGAGATGCTTGGGAGGCCATAGGGAGACCCCTGCCAGCGCTAAGATGCTTCTACCTCCCCTGGATACACAATTCTCTGCACCCACTGGCCTGTGATTGTCCTGGCATCGTTGCCTGTGTTTCGTGAGTCTGAAAAGGATGATTGGATTGGTATCAGACATATGGACTGATATCGGACTTAGGGACTTGTACTGGACTGGGTTGGGATGCTTTCTCAATGTTCCATTCCTCTTGTGTCTAAACCCCTCCCTTGTATACGTATGCGTGTCTATGAGTCTGTTTCTCTCGTCTCCCCAGACTCACACAGGAAGGCATCGTGGGGCTGTTCACTATGAAGTCAGGTTGTCAGGTTGGACCCACACGCTCCTCTGCAGGGGAGAAATGAGACTGTCTACTCTTGGACAGATTTGTAGACTTGGAAACCCAGGGACAGTTCTCCTCTGTCCGAGAGGCTTGCTATGATTTGTTTTGTGATTTAGGATTCATGCGTTTTGGGGGGGGGGCGGTGAGAGGGGGAGGGCAGATGGGATTTTGTGACCCTCCTTCAGTCAGTTAACCTATTTAATCTGCAGTCTCTTGCCTTGACACTCAGCAGTGATAATGAATCTCGCCCGTGTGGGAGACCAGTCCCAACAGAAAGTTCTGACAAGCAAGGATGGGGCTGGCTCCAGAGAGTCCTCCCGGCGTCCCCCTGGACTCTTGTTCCTGCTTACACAGAGCTCTGCCTTTTTTTGGCTCAGAAAGGCTTGTTGTGTTTTGTTTTGTTTCCCTGTGAGAGCCATTAGAAATCTTTATTATGAGCGTTATGAAGGAAACAGATCATCTACTGGCAGCTCAAGCTTCTACCGCGGGTCATATTGCAGACGGTAAATCACTGTGTGGAGTGGGCCCAGAGGTACACAGCCCTGGGCCCACGCCTCTCACCCATGAGGTGGCGGCACGTGCTGACCCTGTCCTGAGGCCTTCCCGGCACCCACAGATGGTGCTGTGTGATGGCAGGGACAGAGGGGGCACCCGCCAGCTTTCACTTCTGTCTGGCAAGGCTGCGGATGCCATGGACTCCCTCTTTTCTCCGTCCCTGGGCTGACTCTCCTGATGCATGTTCTAAGTGGTACACCTTGAGTCAGCGGCGGGCTTTGTGGCCGGGTCCTGAAGTCTCCTTCCCCGGAGGAGCGAGGAGAATCAATGGGAGATTCTTCTCTCGGTCACTGGAGGCAACGTGGCTCTCGGAATCACAGCACTTGGTGAGCTGCTGTTGCTGGTGGTGCTAGGGGCTGTCGGGTCGGCGCTGGTTCATGGTGCCCCCACGTCCAGCAGGGGGAAACACTGCCCCTCACTCTCCCTGCCATGGAGTCAGTGCTGATGCAGCGTGACCCCCTGTGGATTTCTGAGACCCTAGCTGTTGGGGGGAGTCCCAAGCCCAGTCTTTCCCCTTCAGATCTGCTGGGGATTTCGAACTGCCGACTCCACCAGGTCCCCTTCGAAATGCCGGCCAGTCCTGCACCATCTTTACGATGCTTACGCTTGAGGCCAAGGTGCAGCAATCCATCATATGGGCCTTCTTTTTTGCTGTCCCTTCCCTGCACCAAGCCGGATGTCCCTCGCCAGAGACTGGTCTCTCCCGACCTGTCCCACGTACGAGAGGTCACGTCTTTCCGCCTGGCTTCGGAGGAGCATCTGGTTGTACCTCCTCCAGGACAGATTTGCATGCTCTTCTGGCAGCGCAGGGCACGACCAGTCACCCTCACGCCAATGCACCCATCTGGCTCCGGTCCCTTTCAGTCAGCGCCCAACTTACCCATGCATGCGAGCAGATCGGAAAGACCGTGGCTTGGCCCAGGCACTTCTTAGGTCTCAGCACCGTAAAGAGATCTTGTTCCTCGGATTTTCTTACGACAGTGTGGCTTTGGATGTGCTTTGTACTGGACGAGGGGCAGCATGAACTCTTGAGAGGGCTGCATTCAATCTGAGGGCTCGCTCCCCTCGAAGGTTGGCAGCCCGGATGGGCGGCTGTCGGAAGCCAGCTCCTCTTCTCCAGCCTGTGGGAGAGGAGGAAGAAAGCATTAGCATCAGGGTAACACTTGGACGTGCATTTCCACCAGCAAACGGAAGGCATCAGCATTTGGCTAGACAAGGATGCGTGACGGCGACCCTCCCGGATAGGGAGGAATCACCCCTGTGAGATTCTGAGATGGTCGCTATGAGGAGGAAGCCCGGACTCCCTGGCAGTGAGTGTTGTTTCAGTCTTATAAAAGCCATCAAAGCATTTCCTGAGCAGTTTTAAGAGAATCATTTGCATCTTTAATGCCACTGCTTATTTGGTATGCTAATGCAGTCAATTAAATGTAGTCATAACCGAATCCCAAGAGTTCATAAAAGTTAATATTACAAAGGAATCCACCATCCCCTGCAGGCTGTTTTGTTTTGTTTTTGCCCATCTAAGACTCAGGAGCCCTGGTAGTTAATGGGCTGTACCGGGGACTGCTAACCACAAGGGCAGCACTTTGAGCCCACCAGTGTCTCCATGAGAAAAGAAGAGGCTTTCAATGTCTGTTAAGATTTACAGTCCCTTAAAATGCAACCCTATTAATCCCACCTGTGTTCAAAAAAGAAAAAAAAAAAAAAGGAAAAAAGATTTGCAGTCCTAGAAACCCACAGGGATAGTTCTACTCTGTCCTGTAAAGTCTGTATGAGTCTGCGTGGACTCAATGATAATAGTTTGCTGTTCTTTTTTTTTTGGGGGGGGGGCAATCACTGCCCTCTGGTGGTCATGGGAGCTACCTAGCCTTGCTCCCAGAGAGCTGCTGCTGGATTTGAACTGCCAAGCCAATGGGCTGCAGTCCCGCACTCAACCACTACACCACCGGGGCTCGGCCAATAGTCTGCTGTTCTTGTCACTGCAAGGTCGAAGGTTAAAAGCCACAGCTGCTCCATGGGAGAAAGACATCTTCTCCCATACAGATTGACAGCCTTGGAAACCCTTGGAGTCATTGGGTTGCTCTGCGTCAGAAGATCCCGGGTTTGGATTTAATGGTCGGATCCAGTTGGCTTCGTGTTGTAGCTCAGAGGTGACCTCTGCAAGGTGGGCTGCTATCTTGGTTTCTGCAGAAAGGAGACGTTTCGAGTAACATTTCTGGTGGAACTCATGGCACATGGAACTGGGCCCAGGAAGTGCCTCTTGGGCATGTCGTGTGCGTGTGTGTGTGTGTGTGTGTGTGTGTGTGTGTGTGTGAGAGAGAGAGAGAGAGAGAGAGAGAGAGAGAGAAAGAAAGAATGGGGCAGGGGCAGTAGTCTCAGCCAGCTCAGATGGGCTCAATGAGGTGCCCTGAGCATCATAAGTACTTTTGTTCCCTTTGTACCTGGGGGAAGTAAAGCTCAGAGATGCCCCCTTGGCAGGCTAGAACCAGTGTTCTGTTCTGTATGAACCCATAACAGTGCCCATCCTGTTATATAGGTGGAGTCCTCAGGGCCTTCGAGGGGGCTTCTTAGGCCGAGACATAAATGCTTTCGGCCAGAATTTCACCCTGGACGTGGACTATCAGGTCTTTGGAGAACTGAAGCTGTGATCGTGGGCTGGCCCATCGACAAACAGCGTCCACTACACGTAGCTCAGGTTCCTGGCCAAATTCCCTTGTAGGATGGAAGGTGCCACGAGTGATCGAAAACCACCAATTGATTGCGGAGTAGAGAGAAAACTCAGGAGCATGAGGAGACTTTCTCCTCCACAAAGAGTTGCAGTCTCAGGTCTACAGGAGCGGTTCTGCTGTGCCCTGTAAGGCCACCATGGGTCGGAAATCCCCTTGATGGCAGTGAGTGAGAGGAAACGGAAAGGACTGTTGGAGTTGAGAAGCTGGGCAGCACCTGAGGGTGGCGCAGTGGGCTAAGCCCTGAACCACTAGTTGCAAGGCCAGTAGTTCAAACCTACTAGCAGCTCCCAGAGGGAGAGATGAGGCCTTCTGTTTCTGTAAAGATTTATGGCCTCAGAAACTCTAGGGATCCTGTCCTGTAGTGTCACACTACCTGGAGACGAGGGGGGCGGGGTTATGGTGAAGACCAAGCCCTGTCTGTTGTGACTGTCCCCATGTGTACAGGTGCTGCCACGGGGTTAAGAGTGTGGCGACCTTCAGGGGACCCCAGTGGTTGTGACAGAGGATCCCTCAGAAACCCCATCTCGTGGCCATTGGGCGGCCTTTCTTGGTGTCCAGAACAAGCTCTCAGGATGATTTACTTTCAACGGTGACTGTCACTTCCGACATAATCCCAGGGGCGGCAGGTCTCTGCAGAGGGCTTTCCTTTAGATTGCTCACACACATTCTCCTCCTATGAATTTAGGCCGCTCTCGGGGGGTGGGGTGCTGGCCTCACCCTGTCAAACTGCTCTGCTACCGTGGCTCTATGATAGAACACACACACATGCACAGATACACACGAACACATAAGCACACACACCGTCACTCAGACACACACAGACGTGTACACAGTCTCACAGATATACACAGAAACAGGCACAGACACACAGAAGCATACACTCAGAGAGACACACATGCACAGAGACACACAGACACACATGCACAGATAGACACACACAGTCACTCATACACACACAGACATGTACACACATAGTCCCACAGATACACACAGACACACATGCACAGATACACACACAGACGCACCCAAAAACACACACACATCTCTAGACCACATGAATGATTAGATGCTTGACTACGAGCTGGAAGCACCTGGAATCACCTCGGAGAACAGGATGGGTGATCTTCTAGGAGCTAAGGTTCTACTCTGCACCAAAGTGTTGCCAGGAGTTGGACTCAATGCTGGGGCAGCTACCAACATCAGTTACCCATACAGACCCAGACCAGAACCCAAAGCATTGCCATCAAGTCAAGTCTGACGCATAGCACTCCTCTAGGACAGGAGAGAATCGCCCCGGTGCGCGTCTGAGCCTCTCCCTGTTTGTGCCTTGTCTCCTGCTGGCACAGCAGCTGGCAGGTTCTTACTGTGGTCCTGAGGTTAGCAGCTCCATGGAATTAAAAGATACGGCAGGTGCTTGCGTGCGCACCTATGAGGTTCAGTTGAAGAGGTTTGCCACTCTGCCCCTTGTCATCCGCAGTTTAATCCGAATAAACCATGTGAACACGTCTCTACCAGTAGTGGGGTCTCCTTGTCAAAGCTCTTATCTTGGTCTCCCTGGAGTCTTCAAAAGTCAGATCCAAGTCAAACTGTGGCTTCAAGAGGCTCTACTGGGCCAGTTCGATTCAAGCAGAGAAGTCCATTCAGAAGATTATGACAACTTTGTTTGGAGGAAGTCCAAAAGGGGTCAGTCATCCCAGCCTATTTCCTGAGGGACAGAGGATTAGTTAGTACGGGAGTGTTTCAGGATGCGGCGTGTGAGCCGATGGGGAATGTAGCCAGAGGCAGTGTTTCATTTGGACATTTTTCGGTGCTAAAGGTTTCTTGGGTGGTGTAGCGGCGCTTTTGATTTGCCCTTGAAACCCTAAGATAAGCAAGCTCTGCTAACCTTGTGTCCTTCTCCCCAGCGGCACTCATGGGTACATGGCTCCCGAGGTGTTGCAGAAGGGGACGGCCTACGACAGCAGCGCTGACTGGTTCTCCCTGGGCTGCATGCTCTTCAAACTCCTCAGAGGGTGAGTCATGTGCTGGGTTGGGACCTGGAGAAACGCGAAGCTGCCCGACCCTGACATTAGGGAGTGACTGTGAGTCAGTAGCAGCTCTTGGCTGGGGATTTAGTGAGGATGATATTAATGGGGCATTTCTGCGTGGTGCTGTGGGTTAGGTGTGGGGCTGCTCACCCCGAGATTGGTGGGGGTTTGAACCCACCAGCTGCTCCAAGGGAGAGAGTGGAGGCTGCCTGATCTCATGTAGATGGGCGGTCTCAGAGAAACAAGCAAACAGTGAGCAGGTCTCCTCTGTCCTAGGGGTCACTCTAAGCAGGAGTAGGCCCAATGGCCATAGGAGACCTGGCGGCAGAGTAGGTATGCTCGGGGATGTTAACCAAAAGTCAAGCTCAGTGCTGCTGCTTCAACGGAGAGAGATGAGGCAGTCTGTATCCATAAAGGTCTCCCTCTTGGAGCAGGGTAGGTCTCCTCTCATCTCCACGCATGCTATGGGCTGGAATCAATTTGACAGCAACCCTTTTGGTTGGGGGATTTGTAGAGGGAGAGACTAGTCCCTGTAGAGGGGCGTCACACTTGGGAAAGAAGAGGGGCAGCAAAGAGAAAGAAAGAAAGAAAGGAAGGAAGGAAGAAAGAAAGAAAGAAAGAAAGGAAGGAAGGAAGAAAGGAAGAAAGGGGCTGAGCCCCGGTGGCAGTGGTTGAGTGCGGAACTGCAGCCTGCGGGCTTGGCAGTTCAAATCCAGTGGTGGCTGGGTAGCGCCCACGACCACCAGAGGCAGTGATGCCCACAAAAAAAAAAAAGAAGAAAGAAGGAATCTTCTTGACAAGATGGAGTGACACTGGCTACCATGATGGGCTCAGAAATAGGATCAATTGGGAGGAAGTTGCAAGTGTTTCCGTCTGTTGTACGTGGGGTCGCTGTGAGTCACCAGGGACTCACTGGCACCTAGTAGTCTCAGTAACAATTTGTGTGTACCTCTGGGTAGGTTCGAGAAACAAATGCATGGACACTCATATGTGTATAAGAAAGAGCTTGATATACAAGGCCAGTTAAAAACTGATAAGACAGCCCAGCCCAGATCAAGTCCATAAATCCGATATTAGCCCATATGTCCAATACCCATTTATATAGTCCTCCCCAGACTTATAAAACACAGGCAGTGATGCCAAATGCAGGAAGTCCACAGACCAGTGGGTGTGGATGCAGTGGTGGTGTAAGCAATTTCAGCAGTGGCAGGGGTCTCCATGTGACTGCTCTGGCTCCGTCAGCCTCTCTGCATATGTCCTCTCCACAGGAATGTCTCACAGGGAGTGAGGAGAGAGAGAGAGAGAGAGAGAGAGAGAGAGAGAGAGAGAGAGAGTTAGAGTTTCCTATCTATAGGGAGGAATGCCGGTATTCCCAGAATCCTCAGGAGAAGGCCATGCCCACAGAGGCATCATTGACTATGATCTGATTGACAGGCTAGACGTCACCCTACGCTCTTAGTCCTCAAATGATTAACAAACAATTGACATGACTTGCAACCAAAAGACTGGAGGACCAAAAGGTGGGAAGTGCCACCCCAAGGCACCACAGAAGACTGGACAATTTCCTGGAACACAGTTCTACTCAGAGACCGTCAGGTAACTTTGAGCTAGAAACAACAGAAGGTTAATGGCTTTTATGATTTGTCAATGTATGTCATTTTTAACCACACGGTTGTCTCTAAACCACCCATTTGTTTTGAGCAGTCTCCTTCAATGTGAGTGATACATCCCCCACAAAGTCAAAAGTCCAACCAGACTCTGCCGTAGAGTTAGTACTAATTTATGGGGACCCTATAGGACGGAGTAGAACAGTCCCTGAGACTTTTCAAGATGGGGATTGTTTGCAGGAGTGGAAAGCCCAGGCTTTCTCCCGAGAATCGGCTAGTGGCTTCGACCTACCAACTTTGTGGATCACAGTCCAGCCCATAACCACCAAGGCACTGAGACCTGAGCTATAGTACAAATGCTTTCATTTCTAGGGGAGTGCTGAATGACTTTTTCACCTGGAAAGGGCTGATGAGCTTGGGGGGTCTATGGTCTAGAAGATAAACATGTTCTTTTTGTCTTATTAATTTGAGAGTCTGTTGCCCAAAACCTTAGGGGTAGAAAGCCTCCAATGTCGTGTTTCGACCCTATGTTATTGCTGTGCCATTTAGTTAGTTCAGACACCTCACAGGATAGGGTAGTTCTCCTCTCAATGTTGTTTTTGGGTTTTGTCTTTTTCTTGTCATCTCTATTGGAAATAGATTGCAAGGTCTTTTCTCCCTCAGACCATCTGGTGGGTTTGAACTGCTGGCCTCATGGTGAGCAGTCAAATGCTTAAACTTTGTGCCACCAGGACTCCCTTTTCTCTGCCAGAGATGTAAGGATTACAAGAAACCTAAGAGACAGAAGCTTTGAAATATTTCCATGGGTAAGCCATGTTGTGGGGAAAAGAGTTGTTTCACATCATGGCTCCAGACAGAGAGCAGAGTCATGTTCTTCCCTTGAATCCAACCACTCAGGATTGCCTCGCGAGCTCACAGCATGTTGAGGGGCGCCGTGAAGGATGCAGACTCAAGCTCAACTGTCTCTGATAGTTTGCATTTATTTGTGCACACAGTAAAGCTGACGTTTGTGTGTGTGTGTGTGTGTGTGTGTGTGTGTGTGTGTGTATTTCAGGCCGTTATTATACTTAACTTGTTCTAAATGACTGAATGTGAAGGGAGAGAAAGGAAGAGATCATGAAATGAACCCCCCCTTCCAAGTCTGCTCTGAAATGGAATGCTTAACAAGCATGCTAGCATGTCCACCACCGAAGACCGTTTTTGTCTGTTTTATAGAAAACCTTACATTTGTTAAGGGTTTTGATCTTCCTCCACAAAGATACAATGATTTCTCCCCTCCCCCCCATCCTTTTCAGAGTTCTGTTTGTTAGTCTACAGGAATCTTAACTATTAAAAAAAAATAGATTTATGGGGGGCTATTACAGCTCTTATAACAACCCATTGTGTCAAGCATGTTTGTCGATATGTTGTCATCATTATTTTCAAAACACTTTCTTTCTACTCGAGCCCTTGGTATCAGCTCCTCTTTTCCCCCTTCCCCACTCCCACCCTTGTGAACCCTTGATACATTATAGACTAATATCTTCTACTATCTTCATTCACTCATGCTTCTGTTGCTCACACCCCTCGGGGGTGTGGAGGTTATACGACTATCCTTGCGATGAGTTCCCCCAATCTCCCTCAATCTTCCACCTTCCTTCAACGTAATGCTACTACCATTACTTGTCCTGAGGGGTTTATCTGTCCTGGATTCCATGGTTTAGAGCTCTTATCTGTACCAGAGACCATGCTCCAGTCTAGCTGGGTTTGTAAGGTAGAACTGAGGTCATGTTAGTGGGGGCTGGGAGGTATGAAAGAACTAAAGGAATGTTGTATGTTTCATTGGCGTTATACTGCACTCTGGTTGAACCTTTCCTTCCTTGTGACCCTTCTGTGTCCACTTGTCTACAGAGGCCATTCTGATCAGGCCTGATGCCTGATCCTGACAGATATGATAATTCTTGACAGTAAAATTTGCAGATCCAAGTTTCCCTCTTTCTCTGTTGCTTTGAAGACTGCAGCTGTATTCCTTGGTGCCCCAGTCCACAGTTTCAGCAGGAATTCTGACTGGAGCATACCAGGATCCTTGTCTGAGAGTCCTGGGGCCTCATGGCTTCAGGGTTGGGTTTTCAGTTTGAACTCACCAGCTATCTAGAGTGGGAGAAAGAGGAGACTGTCTACTCCCATAAAGAGTTCATCTCAGAAACCCAGAAGGACAGTTCAACTCTGTCCTAAGGGTCACTGGGAGTTGGCATCCCCTCGATGGCTGTGAGTGAACTCCTCTGTAGGATAAAGGCGTGGCTGTCCCTGCCTCCCCATGTCAAGATTGACAGGCTCAGAAACTCTGAGGGGCAGATGCACTCTGGTCAATAACGTGGTTACGAGTTAGATTAAACTCAGCAGCAATGGGTCGGGTTGGTTTTATTGGATCTTTGAATTACGTTTGGCATATTCCAGAGGGAGGTGGCTTTCTCAGACTCCCCCGGAGCCTCTGCTCCAGCACCCACAGCAGTCACTCTCTAGTCACTCCAGCACCAGACTCACATCATTGCCTAGAAAGCCAGACCTTCTGGTCCCTTAATTGAATCATTGCATCGGTGGAGCCTGCATGACCTTAATTCAGGCCATCAGACTTCCTGATCTCATCAGAGCATTTCTGCATATCAAACAGAGCCAACCTCATCCAAGCTGAAGATGCCTCTGTACCCAGTTGAATTTGCTGTGTGCCCTGGGAGTGCCTGAAAGGGAGCAACACCAGCTTTCCTTCAGGATCCCCTCTGGTTAGTGTTGCCCTTAGCAATGTGCCCGAAGACCCTTTTGGGAGGACACACTTCTCTGGGGAACAGTTCAGCCATAGCATGCCGCTGCTCGGGACTCAGGCCTCCGCAGAGGAATGCAGGGCTGGCCTTTCTTCACATACTTTGCGATTCTGTTGGTTTTTAATGACGTCTAGGCTGGAGAGACTCAGGCAAAAATGCTGCATCTGCAAGAGCTGAGGGCTTCCCTGCATTAATTCTGTAACCTGTAGCAACGTGGGCTGTAGCTTGGTTAGTGATTCAGCCTTCTGAAGCTCCAGACTCCTTGCCATTGATTGGATAGTCACCTCATAGGGGCCCTATAGGACAGGGGAGAACTCTCACAATACGTTTCCAAGATGAACTCTTTACCGAGGTTCGGCATCGACTTCATGGCAATTCATTTGGTTTGGAGTTTTCTCTTGAGGAGCAACGGGTGTTTCTAAAATGCCAACCTTGTGGTTAGCAACCCAACATGTAACTTACTGCCCCTGCATTTTCAACATTGCTGTGGTTTCCATCAAGTCAGCTCTGGCTCCTGGGTGCCTTCCTGGCCTGGACCTGACTGTGACATCATCACACTTTCTGGTGTCCACAGTGCACGTGTGGCCAAGCCCTTTGTTACAGTCTCCTTGTGTTTCTCTCCTTCCCTGAGGGTTTTCTTGGATTGTGTGGGTCTTCCACTTCACTGACCATCACATTGTCTGCCTGCCAGCAGTCCAGTCCCCCTATGCACATGTCATGGGGGGGGGGGGGTGGCTGTGGCTGGAGGACGGAATTGAGTGGCCTCCATTTCTTTGTGACGTTCTTGGCCCCGCCTACTTGAAGCACATGACTCCCTGTGGCTCCTGTTCTGGAACATTTTGACAGTGGCAGGAAGACATCCAGAGAACAGTCACCAGGAGGAGATTGGTTGGGTTGGGATGGATGAGACACGAAGAGGATGGGGAAAGAGCTAGAAGGCATGGCTTCGATGGAAAAGTGGAAGGTTCCTTAGGATCTCTTGGACATGTCATCAGGAGGAACCAGTCCCTGGAGAAGGAATAGAACATCAGGGACAAGGAAGAAGACCTTCCAGGAGATGCACAGCAACATACATCTGGGGAGATCATTGTTCCAGGTCTTCCTGCTGTTCATGGATGGGGAAGAGACCTAACCACAGATAGGACTGATGAGAAGAGAACAGAATGGTGAATGAGCTAGAAGGTATGACTTCTATGGAAATGTTGAAAGATCTGAGTAGGAAACAGAGCAAGCTGTAATGATGGGCTTTAGGCATCCTTGGGGCATGACATCGAAAAGGACCAGCCCCTGGCGAAGGATATCCTGTATTTCTGTGGGGTCTAGAGTTTCCAAGTCAGAACTGACTTGGTGGCACCAGACAACAGTTGGCTCCAGCTAGACAAAGGCCCATCTTCTTGCAGCCCTCCAGGGGGTGGAGATTTTTAGGAGGAAGATGATGGTGTCCATCAGAATTTGTGCTGCCTTGCAAAGCAGCGAGTCTTCCAAAGCAAGGCCTCCCCCATCACTGGCTGGCTGACTGATGATCCAAAGGAAGGATCTTTCCAGGGAGTCATAGAGAGGATTGACTGAATATTTCCCACCTCCGTGTGTGATTTCAGATCAGCCATGTTATGACTTGCTCAGAAGTCACCTATCGGGAAGGACATGCACTAAAACCAAAGAGCAGGGAAATGCCAGCGTTGCCATCATGATCGCAAGTGACAGCAGACACAGGGAATGCCTGCAGAGCATGCAGCCATTCTTTGGCAGGCAGTGCAGAGGGAAGCATGGCATTCACACAAGAACATGGGGAGAGAAGTGCTACTACTAGCCCATCGGACAGGTGGTCGGACTGAGGCATGGGGAGGTTTTACGAGGCAGAGGTCTGAATTCAGGGCATCACCTGAAGGGGGAAGTGCTGTCTCTGATGACTCTTTAAGCATCTGTAGCACAGGTGTTCTTCACTTCATGATGATCATCACAAGGCAGCTGTTCCTTTCCCTGTTTTCATGGTCCCTCTGCTGCCTCTGATAAGCTGCCACTGCTGTGTGTGTGTGTGTGTGTGTGTGTGTGTGTGTGAGAGAGAGAGTTGAGAAACCATTTATAGAACCAACTCCAACTTGAATGAGTAGGGAAACTTCATGGAGACATTAGTTAGATCATGAAGTGGGCTTCCAAAGACAGTTGGGATTAGAGAACATTATGCTTTGTCAATCTGATAGAAACCATGATTTGATGACATCATTGCTGTAAGGGAAAACAATAAAAAGAGAAGTGAATAAGAATAAGACTTTGGGGGCTGAGCCCCAGTGGAGTAATTGGTTGAGTGCGGGGCAGCGGCCGGTGGGCTTGGCGGTTCAAAAAATCCAGCAGCGGCTCTCAGGACAGCACTGGGTAGCACCCACGACCACCAGAGGCAGTGATGCCCTCCCCCAAAAAACTGTAAAAAAAAAAGAATAAGACTTTGACGATTATGAGGAGACAGCAGTGGGGCAGAACATCATGGAAGGAGGGAGTCAGGATAGAAGCAGGAGGGAACAGAACCACATTTATGGTGTGTGTGTGTGTGTGTGTGTGTGTGTGTATGGGACACTTTCATTGATTTCACTTGATAAGATGAGCTGTGCAACTATCCAGAATATGTTTTTTTTTAAATAAAATAAAGAAATAAGGTTAAAATTTAAGAGAGAGAGCGAGAAAGCTCATAATCTTAAAAAGTCCTTTTGATTCCTTACTCCCTTGGATATAAACATTGGTCTGAGTAAGTAAAAAAAAAGAGAGAAAAAGTACAGTGGAAGTGGACTTGGATCCTTTAGTTACATACAAGGTCATCTCAAACATACAAAAAATAAATACAGCCAGGTCAGATGTCTATAATAAGGATCTGGGTGTAGGGAATAAATATGCTGTGTCTGTGGAGGGACTCCCTGTCAGCATGTAATATGTCAACTGTTTATCCAGAGGGGGAGAGTGTCAAATAACTGGTTTGGAAATACTGGGGCAAGTCTTCATCTCTGTGTCCCAAAGAGCTACCAGAGGTGTTTAAGCACAGGAGCAACTCGCGTGGGGCTAGTTTCCAACAAGATGCACCTGGCTGCAGCCTGGGTCTTTGGAGAGACAGGCAGCAATTGTCTGAGCTACAATGGGGCATGCCACTGGAAAGGAAGCAGAAACTTAGCATTATAGAGTGAGAGTCTGCAACTCAATAATGGTTTTCCTTCTTTGCTTGTTGGATAAAGGACATTTTTTTCCCACATGTAAAATACTGTACAACAAAGCCTTCACCATTTCTCCATGTGCAACTCAGTGGCCTCAACTGCAGTCATCCTGTCGCACAGCCCCCCTCCCTGTCCTTTCTGGGCTCTTCTGCCGTCCACCTCCATTGCGTTTGCTACATGGTACTCCAGGATGGGAGAGTAGGAGGTCAGGCTGGCCCTGGTTTAGATGTGAGACCGCTGGAGGAGGCGGATTCTCAACACCCAGCTCAACAGGTACAACCCATGAGTGGTTCACATGGAACCCAAGATAGACCATAGACCAAAGTTAGACCCCAGCAGTGGCATCTATGAGGTACTTTTAGTCTCCCGGTTATAGCCCAGGAGCCTGTGGCCTGATTTTTTGATGCACACGGTTCCATGTGAGCAAACTTCCCCAAGAAGCACCCTGTGCTTTTGTCATGGCTTGTCTAGAAGTAGCCCCAAGCAGTTGTCTGCCCTCTGGCACGGCATCTAAGACCTGGAGCAAGCTAGGACCAAGAGGCCCATGGGATAGCCTCCATCCCGGAATGGGGGCTCCTAGGGGTAGCTGCCCCAATAATTGCTGAACAGTGACCCAAACACCAGGACAGCCACCATCTGACATTCATCCAAACCAGTGGTCTCAACTCACTGGGGGCACCCGAGCCATGCCTAGATGTACTTCTGGTTATTATAACATGAGGAGGGGAGGGTCAGATGTTGGGAGAATGTCGATGAGGACAGGCAAGTGGGGTGCTTGGCACAGTGTATGTAACTATGTATTGAACGAAGTACGATGGAAAGTGATATATGAGTGCCCAATAAAATGATAAAAAAAAAAAAAACAACATGAGGAGGAGGGGAGGCTGCTCGACATTGATAGTACACCAGCGAGTCCCCCACCCCAGAGATTTATGGGGTCGAATGTGTCAAGTGCCAGGTGTCTTAGAGCCAATTCTAACAAGGTCCATCAGGGCGATTGATGTGAAACCAGAATGGTCCCCCCCACCCAATTTTCCAAAGGTGGGTGAAGCAGCACTCTAATCAGAACAGGAGCCCTGGTGGTACGGTGGCTTACAGCGGTTTGAAACCACTGGAAGCTCCTTTGAAGAAAGATGAGGCTTTTTACTCCTGTAGCGAGTTCATCTCAGAGGCCCCCTGTCCTGCAGGGCCACTGCGAGTTGCATCGACTGGGCGGCAGCGAGGCTGGCGTTTTGCTGAGAGGGATTGAACACCACCTGTGTGTGAGCAGAGCCGTGATCAGAATCCCTGGTCCAGATATTTTCTCAAACCCCCCCCCCCCACCATCTTATTGGGAGCCTATACAGATATCTCATCATTTCCTAGTTCTATCACATCAAGCGGTATTGTACAATTGTAACCACAATGTTTCAAAACATCCTTTCTTCTTGAAATCCTTGATATCAGGTCCTTTCCCCCCCTCTCCACAGTATCTCCCACCCCTCACCCCAGGAACCCCACTCGCTGTCTCTACAGTTCTACTTGCTGTCTCTACAGTTTCATCGATTCCGGGTTTCAGATACCCCAAACAGAAAACAAGAAAAATTCAAGAGGGCTGACCCCAATGATAAAATATATCAGAGCTAAAACCCAATATAAACCACCCCCCTCCGAAAATGCTCACAACCAGATCAGGCACCACAGTGACACGAATCTTGATTATGAGTTCGGCACCCCTGCCGGCCTTCCCTGCAGGCGTCAGGTGCAGAGAGGGAGCTGGTGTGGGATGTGGGGTCCACGCAGAGGCCGCGCCCAGCACAGCTGAGCGCCCCCAGATGACTGCGCTTGTTCCATGTAAGGATAAAAGAGAAGGTCTATAAATATTTTGGCAGCGATCAGCTGAGGTTCAAAAAAGCCTGTTCTGTGTAACACACCATCATTTTAGGTTTCTAAAATTAATTTTTGATATGAAACTCTTTGATCGGCTGTAATTATGACTGTGCTGTGGTTTTGAACTTGCTTCACTATGAATTTCAAGTATCTCAGGCCCCTTGGTGATGTTGTTGGGTGAATGCTGTCCTGATAATTGCCGGCTTGGTGGTTCAAAGCCACTAAAGGCTCCAGGGGAGAAAGATGTCTGCTCCCTAAAGATCTAAAGCCTCCGAACCCCAACGACCAATCCCGCACTGTCCTGTAGGACCGCTATGAGTCAGAACTGGCCCCGTGGCCCTGGGTTGGTGAGTGAGTGGGCTACACTATGCTTAGATATCTGCTACTGATCAAAGGTCAGAGGGAGAATGGCCGGAGGATCTGCTCCTGGAAGATGAGGGCTACGAAGCCCTCCGGGTCAGTTCCACTTTGTTCTGTCAGTCCTTATGAATTGCAGTGGCCCCAACAGCACCCAAGAACACAGCAACCATGTGTGTGTATGTGCACGCACATATATTCTCCCAAAATGAACCATATCTTGAAAGACACTCTTAAGCCTTCGAGGCATCCATTCTGTCCCACAGCCAGCCACTGCGGCCCATTTCAGTGGCAAGCTTTCTTCCCATCCACCTTCCTAACTTCACACAGGGTGCAGCTCTGGGACTCTGGGAGAGCCTGGCTCCATGAGCAAATTTGCCACCTGCTTGGGAGCTGCTGGGAGTACCACATGGAGACTAGCGGCACCCCCCTCCCACCCCCACCACTCTTCTGTAGGTCTCCTCCAGCATTTTCCCAGGATAGCAACAGCTTCTCTTTTGACTTGGTTCACAAGGAACCATCACAAAGGCATCAGAAAAAGATGCACATCCAGATGTGCAAGGGCCAGAATAAGCCAACCTGGTGGCTACAGTCATATTCCCTATGGCTTCTGTTAGAGCTGGACACTGGAGTGGGCCAAATGGATCAGTCTATGAGGACCCACATGCCAGGAGTGCTTTGGGTACCGCTGGTTCTAACTCTGGCCCCCTCGACAGCCTACCCTCTGAAAGGCTTAAAAATTTGGCACATGACATTGCTGTCCAAACCCAGATAACCTTGCCAGAGGGGGGCAGGCCAGTCCTTTGTCTGGTATCAACTGGACCAAGTATGCAGACATCAAGAATGGGTTTGGGCTTTATCAGCTCTGCACCTGGATCCAAGTCAGAGGGATCTGCCCTTCATCCTTTTTTGTTCATGTCAAGGACATTCCAAAAGCTGGGCTGTTGCAGTCCACCTCAAAGTACTTCAGAAGAAAGGCCTGGCAGTCTATTTTTAGAAAGAAAAAAGTCATCATCAGAACTCGCTGGGAGCGCCCACCTTCCCCGCCACCCCCCCCCCCACACACACACCCTGATATGTGTGTAGTCATTGGAAGCTGGCATCGGGGTGGGGGGCAACATGAGGAGCAGCTAAGTGTGAAGAAGAGAGAGACTGTCAAGGAGAGAGAAACAGTTGTAATGAGATGTCACTAACCCCTATACCCCCCCGCCCCCCCCCACACACACCTTGAGCTGCAGGCAAGCACACTTCTTTATATGTGTCTTTTGAATAAGGAAGAATGGTGCAAAGTTCAAGAGTCGTTTTCAGGAATTGTAGACACTCCCTCAATATGTTCCCAAATGCGTGCTTAGTTCCAACTCACCTTTTAAGGAGCTGCCCTTGAGTTTTTCCGGGGGGTGGGGTGGTGCAGTGGGTTAGCCGAGAATCACCGGTTTGAACCCACCAGCTGTTTTTCGAGAGAAGGGGTGAGGTTGCCCACTTCCCTCAAGATCGACAGCCTCAGAAACCCAGCAGGGTAGTTCTCTGTCCTCCAGACTTGCCATGAGTCAGAATCAGCTGGGGACTCGTCTGCTGCTCTATTTTTAAAACGCAGTCATTGTACATCTTCCCCTTGGCAGCAAGAAGAAAGGGATGTTTTCATGGCAAATCTCAATGATTAATTAAGGTCTATTTGTTGAGTGCTAGCTAACTTACCTTGTTGGTTTTTTTCCTTCTACTTCTTGATCTGTGATTTATGTTTCCTACTGTAACAAGCATGCAGAAGGAGCACTGGTAGTGCAGGGGTTAAGTGCTCTGTTGCTGATCGAAAAGTGGACAGAAGACAGCAGTCTCCCCAGGGAAGGAGAGGGAGGCCGTCTGCTTTTGCAAAGATGGGCAGTCTCAGAAACTCTGTGAGCCAGTGACATAGACCGTGACAGTGGCATTGTGTTTACGTTTGCATTTTAAATCAGTCTTCATACACCCGGCACCCCAAGTGGCATTTCTACTTGGCATCATCCGTGGTAGTCTAGGTGGACTAGAGAAACAGATCCAGAAGCACTTATCTGTGTATAAGAAAGAGCTTTACATACAAGAACAGTTGAATATTGAGAAAATATCCCAGCCCAGATCAAGTCCAGAAGCCTGATATTAGCCCATATGTCGGATATCCATCTATAAATTCCCCTTCAGACTCAGAAGCACGTGCTGTGAAGCCAAATGCAGGAAGATCACAGGCCAGTGGGTGGAGAGTCCTGTGGAACCAGTGGCGGTGTCAGCATCTCAGCGCTGGCAGGTCTCCACGTGGCTCCTCCAGCTCCAGGGCTCTCGCGTAGCTCCATGTGTCTCGTCATCAGGAATACTGAGCAGAGTCTCTGCGTCCCGCCTCCAGCAAGTGTCTGTCTCAGTACCGCCTCCCAATGAGGTCATCGGGCTGTGACCGGATCGATAGGTTCAACCCTTTTGCTCTTAATCGTCTCAGCTTGACACCGGATCACATAACCGCCACACCCTAGTTGTTGTTGTTAGGTGTTTCCAAGTGGCCCTGTGTAAAACAGAAGCTGACGTCTGTCTCACCGGAGTTGGATGTCTGAGCCTCTCGTTGCAGCCACGCTGTCAGTCCATCTCGCTGACATCACCCTTCCTCTTTGTCACCGTCCCCCCACTGGACCGAGCTCGACAGCCTTCTCCAGGGATTGGACTCTCCTGACAGCACATCCAAGGTACTTGACCTTGGACCTCATGTAGCTATAGGACTGTCCATCAACGGATCCCTCTAGCTCCACCGTCCTCATCCACCTGGTTTTGACACCCCCTGGCCCAACCTCCCCTCCCTCCCCCCCGCCCAAAGAGAAGCATGTTTCGAAGAAACAGACATTACCGTGTGCCTCACTGCGTGATGAGGAAGAAAAGGAAAAGCATCAGAGCGCCCTCCCTTGCCTAAAGTGAAAATGAAAGCCTTTAGGACAAGTGATGTAATGCAGAACAATGGCCAGACCGCTGGTACTAAGGTCAGTGCAGCCGCCCGTGGCCATTCCACCCCCTTTTAATTGAATGTGTTTCTGTATTTTATAAATTTTTATTATTATACCAAAATATTTTAATTCAATACTCAAGTAAAATAAACAAAAGGGATTTTTTAAAAAAATATTGGGTACATGATTAAGATAAGCTTTTATTCCTTTCTATCAGAAAAAGAATATACAGAATAAACCGAAATATTGCAAATATACCCCAAATTCTAGGTTTGCATATTTATTTTCTTAGATTCTTCTTTCTTGGTCTGTGAAAAAAAAAGGAAATATATATATATTTACAAATAAGATAAGAGAAGCGAGCAGGTCTTTTGTAAACCTATAGTAAGCAATTGTTTTTCCTAATTCTGAAAGAAGGATCATAAAGGAAAAGGTTTTGTCTTTGAACAGAAAAAATTTTCTATCATGTACCTATAAGAACATAGAACTTGGATGGTGGCAGTTGGGTCTTATGTCAACTTGAATCTGTGTGAAAGTGTAGGTCACTCCACATCTGACCCATTCCACACCCTCAGAGGGCTGTGTTCCTCCAGCTGCTCTCCCTCAGATGGTGTTACCCGTGTCTCACAAGTCATTTTACCGGTGAGTCCCTTTTCCAGGCAAGCCTCACCAGGAGATCACTCAGCGACATGTGTCTCTTCCTTCATTTTCACTTCTGTCAGCAGGGCCCCAGCTTTCCCGTTTTCCTGTTTCCTTGTGCCATTTGATAATGAGCTCTCCTGGAAACGCCAGTTTCCTTCTGGGGGCTGTTATACACGGCACTCTGATCCCTTTTGTGAAGAATACAAAACGTGCTCCACACGTGGGCCAGAGGAATCCTTCTTTATCTCCTCTAAGTTGCCAAGTGAGCACTGCTATTATAAAGTGCCAATACTTCTCAATCAATCTTGGGAATAATTACTGTTGTGGGCGTGCTGTCCCGGGAACCCAGGGAGCACAGAGGGTCCAACATCAGGCTGTTCATCGCAAGGTCGGCAGTTGAAACCTCCCATCCTTTCCAAGAGAGTAAACTGAGGCTTTCCTGCTCCTGGAAGGGTTAACAGCCCTGGAGTCCTTAGGAAGTCGTTCTGCTCTGTCTGATACGGAAGTTGGAGCCCAGGGGACAGCAGTCGCTTGGGCTGGTTTGGTATCCTGTCATCTCCCTGGCCCCTCACAGACGCATGCTCGGATGGGTCTGCACTTCCATGAAGTGGATGTGATTTTTCCCACCTCTCTACCCCAACCCCAGCACGCGTCCACGTACGCCGCACCAACTCAGGACTCCAGACTCAGTGCCAGTGACTCTACAGGACCACGCCTGTGGCTTTCTGAGACTAACGCTTTAGGGAAGCAGAACATCTCAACTTTACCCCACTCTACCGTGGAGGAGGCTGATGAAAAACAGAAGCATGGCGGTAGAGTCCGTGCCAATGCCTGGCAGCCCCGCTGGGGTCCGTGTAGGAGTGTGCTCCCTCGGGCTCCCAGCGCCTAAGAGTCTGAGAGCAAATCGCCAGGCTCTCCTTCCGACATGTTCTCAGCAGCCAGAAGGACCGGTCGCACGCGAGGCTGAGATCCACCCAGTCAGCCATTCGAAACCGCCAGCAGCTCCACAGGAAAAGACCGGGCCTTCCCTTCCCGTAGACCGTGACCGTCTCAGGAACCCAGATGGGGGTTTGCGACGAGACATCATTGTCTTGATGGCAGTGAGGAAGTGAGGAAGGACTCTGAAGAGGCGCCCTGGAGGTTATGTTCCGGGTTGCTAACCCACAGGCCACAGTTCGAAACCGCCAGCCATTCTGCTAAAGAAAAACTAGACTCTGTTCCTTTCAAGAGGTACCCTCTCAGAAACCACCAGAGGCAGTTCTACCCTGTCCCACAGGGTCGTTCTGAGTTAGACTCCTCTCTGCCATCTTCAAAGGAAGGCGTCCTTGGGATGACCAATTTCTGATTTTGAAATGATTGGTTTAGGTGCTTTGCGTTAGATTGCCATTCTAGGGTAAAGTGTCCAGATTTTAACATTGGGAAAGTGGGACACCATTGACCTGACCGGGGGTGGGGGGAAGATTGAGGGGGTCTATTCCCTTTCTGTTCTCCCACCATTCCGGAGCTTGTCATACATTCTTTCCAAAATGCGGGACTTTAAAAAAAAATGCTGCAGGACACAGGGAAAATTGTTTAAAATCAGGACTGTCCCGCCAAAAGCGGGACGTCTGGTCACTTTATTCTAGGGGTTAATTGTATACGGCACTCTAATCCCTTTTGTGAAAAAATGCAAAATGGTCCGAAAGCTGATGATGATTGGAACATGAACAAAATAGAGTCCCTTGCTTTTAACAAGCTATGAGATCACACTTCCAGCGTCGGTTTCCATGGCATGGTAAGTTATCACCCAGCAATTTCTGCACTACATTGGGACTGCATTCTCCTCGTGTACCTGCTGTGATTCTGTTTCCGTTCATCGACTCTCCACACCTCTTTACATGCTCATCTTGGTTTCAGAAACATTGACGACGCTTGTGGTCTTACCTCGGTGGTTTTGTAAGAATGGCGCAGCACCCACAGGTGAAATGCATTAGTTTGTGAGACCATCAGTTACGAAGCCACAAGGTCGCCTGACCACAGGGCTCATTTTTATTTCCGAATTTCCAAACCATCCCCTGCCAAAGTGTATAATCCCGGATGGAGGGTACCCTGAGAAACAACAGCTTCACCATTTGAGGTCTTGTTTTCATAAAGACGTGCTGGGATTCTGTACAGCTTCCTATATGAGTCCTGGATCCCTCACTTGTTCTCTGGGTGTGTCGAGTGTTTCTGGGATGGACGGCGACAGAGCAGATGACTTCTCAGTGCTCGCCAATGGTATGATGTCACTTCCTAACGGAATGTTCTTTATTTCTACAGACACAGCCCTTTCAGACAACACAAAACCAAAGATAAGCATGAAATAGACCGCATGACCCTCACCGTGGTAAGGGGCTTTAAAATGACATTCTTGTTAGGATGGTACAGCCACATTGTGTTTCACTCTATCGGGGGCTCTGGCGGGAGAAGGCAAGAAGCACTTGGGCGACCCACGGAGAGGCCAGTTGACAGTTGGAAGCCCCAAGCCCATCTAAGGTAGCAGGTTGGGGCTGTGTCCACTCGGGTAAAGATAGTCCCGGAGTCCCTAGAAAGCAGTCCTTCCATGTCCTATAGACCCTGTGAGTCAGAATCTGTTTGATGGCAGTGGACTTGAATTTTGTGTGTGTGTGTGTGGGGGGGTATTCTATTGTAACCAAGGGGAAAATTGTTTTGTGGGTTTTTTCGGTGCAATATCATAGAAGTACCCCCTAGGGAAACATGAATTAGATGTCAAAATTGAAAGTCAGGCTTGAGCCCCAACTGTATGAGGAGAGAGAGAGAGCGAGAGCGAGAGCGAGAGAGAGAGAGAGAGAGAGAGAGAGAACAGTAAATGAAAGGAAGATGTGAATAGAGGGGAAAGAGTAGGGACCCAAGCCCCCTGGCCTTTGGGTCATTTGAAAAGTGACGAGGGGTCTGATTTCATGGTCCTATCCTTACTTCACTCCTCCCAGGACTGCCTTTTGATTCTCTTGTTGCATGTGAAGCTGATGTTTCCAAGAGTCGACTCTTGAGTTGATGTTTTCTTCTCCTCTTCCCCCTAGAATGTGGAACTTCCAGATACCTTCTCCCCTGAATTAACGTCCCTCTTGGAAGCCTTGCTTCAGCGAGATGTTAGCAAGCGACTTGGCTGCCATGGGGATGGGTAGGCTGTCCTCTCTGCCTTTGGGGACCCTGACCCTAAAAGAAGAATCCTTCGTAGGTTGGCACTGTTGAGTATGAATCCATTGCTCACCTCAAGGTCTGTGGTTCAAGCCCACCATGTGCTCCATGGGAGACAGAGGAAACTATCTGCTCTTGACAAGACTGACACCTGGCAAAACCAGAGGGCCAGTTCTCTGTCCTCCGGTCGCTACGAGTCAGAATTTGACCTGATGGTTGTGGGCTGTTTCTTTCTTTCTTTTGTTTGTTTGTTTCCAAAATCATTTCCTGGTCTTTAGAAATCTTCATTTTTCTATGAAGGGGAGTGGGGAGGGGTTGTGTGGAACCCACCACCCTGGAAATATATGTATGTATATTAATATTGTCCTATCTGTTTTGCAATTGGTAAATTGTTGAAGTTTCCAACTTGTCCACCTTAAAAACAAGCAAATAAACAAAACACTGTGACTGAGCCAGATCCAGGGATTTCCCAAGTCCCTTTGGTCACATTTTTGGTCTTGATTCCAATTGTAATCTTGACTATTTCTGGTGTTGATCTCAGAGCCCTGGTGGTGAACCAGAAGGTTGGTAGTTCAAGCCCACTGGGTGCCTCCAGGGGAAAAAAGAATGGAAGACATGCTTCTCTTAGGACTGTTATTTGTTGTCAGGGGCCATCGGGTTGGTTCCGACCCACAGCGACCCTGTCTACACACTGCAGAACAAAACACAGCCCAGGCTTGCTTCATCCTGACAAACGCACCTATGCCCCAGCCCATTGTCAGAGCCACGGTGTCAACCCATATCTCCAGTCAACCCTTGGGGACCATTCCACTCTGCCCCTGGGGCTGCCGAGTGTCTAGGTTAACACCACGGCCCCTAACAACAGCCACAACCCTCACAGTCGAGTTCTCCTGGGGCCGCTTCTTTGGAAAGAGCATGGTACCAGGTGCTCCCTCTTTAGTCCTACTCCAGGCTTGCTTCTCCTAAGAAAGGGCGTTTGACTCTAAGTTTCGTACAAGCGGAGTCCCTGAGCACCAGGCGCCTCACCAAGGGGATGGTTGTTCAGTCCTACCCAGTAGCCTGAAAGCTTTGTCTCAGGACCACGGGCCTGGTCAGCTCTCGGGGGCACAGCTGCAGCTGGGAGCAGCTCTACTCGGTCCTGCAGGGTCGCTGTGCTTGGAATCGGCTCAGTGGGGCAGGTCATCACCACTCTGTGTTCTTAATACCAAATCATTTTTGCCAGCGTCGTTCGTATTTACAAATATGCATTGACTCTTCCCTCTCTTGCCCACAGAGCACAGGAAGTGAAAGAGCATTGCTTTTTTCAAGGCATTGACTGGCAGCACGTCTACTTGCAAAAGGTACTCTCCACCCAAGGCCCCCTCCTCTGGGTCTCAGAGCAGCTCTCTCTCTCTCTCTCTCTCTCTCAGCCCCTAGTCCTTGGTCCCGTCCACACAGCTGCCACTGTGTGCTCACCACTCACTGGGGAGATATCTTTTTTTTCCAGTGGAGATAATTCACAAAGGCCTTCTATAGACATGTAGGTGTGCAAACACAGACCTGCAGCTAGCTAATTCAAGTCCCATCCATGGGTAAGGCAGAAAGGATAGCTGAAGGGCCTAAAAACTGTTTTTAAATATCACTGCCACCCGAGAAACTCTTGTTTCTGGACATCACTTAGGTCTATCCATGTCTGAGGGCAGTGTTTCCATCTCTCCAGCCCTTCCCTGGAGCTTTCTGAGTTCTCTGATGGACAAGGTTTTGATACCCTCCAGGAACTCAAACTATGTTCCTCTTTAATGTTCCTTGAGTCTGGAGAATAAAGAGAAGCCGAGAGGGCCAAGCCCAGGGCTGAGGGTTGAAGGGTAAGCTTTCTCAGCGAGACCCTCTTAGGACAGCCTTCGAAGAATGAGTAGACAAAGTGCTGTGATGGGGAAAGGGATTTCTCAGTACAACGTGCCTGGTCTTTCTCTCAGGAATGTAATTTTCCTTGCTTAAGACCTTGGTAAACCAGATGATAATCCCATGTCCTTCCAGGTCCCCTCTTTGCTACCTCCCCCAAAACAGTGGCCATCACTTTGTGAGTTGACCTTTGTGCCTTTGACTGACTGCAGAGAGTGCCATGGAAGCTGCTGTTTTGATTGGCTCTCATTTTGGAAGGCACTTACCAAGGCTAATGAGACTAAGAGAAACGCATGCGTGAGAGAAGTAGTCTGAAGCCCCCGACTGGTCCCAGAGACGTGTTTCAACATATCCTGTTTGCAGCCAACCCACGCATGTGTTTGCTGGAACGCTGGTAGCAATATTTTCAGATTGACCCTTGTAGGTGACTGAAACTGTCCCCAATCTCAGCTCACTGTCCCGGGTGTGTCTCTCCACACCCACGGCTATGTTTGTCATAGGGTGATGTACAAATCTAAGGAGACTGAGGCCATAAGTGTACAGCTGTTTTCCGGTCCTGTTGTTGTGGTGGTTATGAGTTGGGCTGTGATGCACATGGTCCATGATTGGAAACCACTAGCAGTTCTGAAGCGCTGAGGAAGAAAGACTGGCTTCCTACTCCCATTATCAGCTAAAGTTTTAGAACTCCACAGGGAGTTGGGGAGGGGGGGTTGTTTCTTTATGAGTTAGTATTATGCAATGGTTGCATTTCAAAAGTTACAGGGTATAGCCTTTTAATACCTGACATTATGCAATCATTATACATCAGGACTCCAAGGGACAGCTAAACACCATACTTTTATTTTTGGGTCCTCCCAGTACCCTCCACCCCTGATCCCACCACGAGGAGAAGTCAATGCCGCTGATGCCTTCGATATCGGCTCATTCGATGAAGAAGACACCAAAGGAATTAAGGTACCTGTGGGATGCTTTGCTTGTGTGTATGCAAGTGGGGAGGAGGGTTGGGGTGTCCAGTGGAGATGGGGGTGGGGAGGTTTTCTATTGGAGATCAAGGAAGCCCAATGATTTTCCTAGTAATGGGTTACTGGTGGAATACAACTTACTAAAGAACATGAAGACCTTGAAAGACTCCAGGTCTGCAACCTACTTGCTTTGGAAACACGAACTCCTTCCTTGGATAGAACAGTTTACTTTCCAGAAGCTAGACCATGGTTCCATCTCTCTTGATTCAGAATCTTGGTGGTTGAACCACAGCTTGCATGTGTGTGGAGAGGGGCTGAAGTCTGTGACACCAGGTGTACCCCGCCCAGACCCCTTCACCTGCCTAAGTGTTCTCTCTAGTCTAAACTGAAGAGAGGAAGGCGCGTGAGTCATGTTGCATCTGTCAATCACAGAGCAATAATCACAGTTCTCTCTCTCTCTGTCTCTGTCTCTACACACACACACACACACACACACACACACACTTTGGTTTGTATGATTTTTCCCCTCCCCCAAGTAGAGGCAAGTCCTAATTAGAGACAGTGAGTCACGAGAGAACTTGAGCCACTGACATGCTGACTCAGACTGTGTCCCTTCATGTCAGGCTCTTGCCTCCGCCTCCCTCACAGCTTCCTTACCCTGAGTCGCCCACCCCTCCCACCCCCTGTCTGCCCTCCTCTTAGCCGCCTGCAGCCTAACCTTTAGGAGAAAGCCTGGCAAGGCCTCCAGGCCATTCCAACTCATGGGCAACTCTTGAGTTTTCTTGGCTGATTGCCCATCCTTCCTGTCATGGCCCCACTGGGTGGATGAAACCCCCTCCTTCTTGAAGGGAGTTGATGTTGGAGTTAGGTGCTGTTGGGTCCATATCTGTGCATCTCAGCCCCAAGTGGCCAAATAGAACTGCCCATTGAGGGTTTTCTGGGTGGCTCCTGTTCCAGGAGGTAGCCTGGCTTCTCTTCTCTGGCACTGCTGGGTAGGTGCAGCCAAGCCACTAGGAACTTAGCTGTTGGGGGGTGCTTTTCATTTTCAACTTCCAGGGAGCTCCCAAGGAGTCCTGGTTGCCTCCTGGTTACCAATCAGACTGATCTGAAGGTCAGCCGTTAGGAACCACCAACTGCTCCTTGAGAGGAAGACTGGATTTTCTACTCCATGGAAAGTGAAGGTGGCGTTTTTAAAGAGAGCCTGATACTATAGGACGTTGCCAGTTGGGTCCCCAGGGCTTTGGGATCAGGCAGACAAGGCTCACCTGGGCCGCTTCCAAGTCGTCGCTTGAGCCTTGGTTTTCTCATCTGTAAAATGGATGGTTTCATCATGAGACTTCCCTGAGGATACTGGAGAGGAGGAAGCCAGGTAGTGCAGTGGCTTAAGTGCTGGACTGCTCACTTCCAGATCAATGGTTCAAACTCTCCATCCACTCTTTGGGTGGAAGATGAGACTGCCTTGCTCCCATAAAGATCAACAGAGTTGCTCAAAACCATCCAAAAAAACGGACTTACTGGTTGAATAGATTTTGGCAGAATCCTCGAGACTGTGGTCTGGTCTTAGGTCCTTCCTTCTGGTCTGGGACTCACCCTGCCATCCTTCCATTTTCAGCCAAATCATTTAACTCACTGCCATGGAGTCTGTTGTGACTCATAGGTGTGTTGAATGGTCTTGAGCTGCTAACTGCAGTTAGCATCTCAACATGTAACCATTAGGGCACCAGCCCTCCTAGTCAAACAATAGCCAGGCCTTTAAGAGTAACAATATTGGGGGGAGGGGGCACACACCTTAGACTCATCAACTCTGCTGTGAGTTCAGAGAAGGGGGGTTCCCACTAGGACCACTAGGAGGCTCTTCAGGGGGTCACAGTTTGGCTGGGGAGGGGGGGGAAGAGGGCTTTAGTCATTATGTGTCATCAGTTCTTTCAGATGAAGAGTAGGAAGAAAGGCCTGGTGATCTGTTGGTGAACAGCAGTCAGGGAAAACCCCACAGTGGTTCCCAATAGTTTAAGCCCCAAGCAACCATGACAGTGGTGGAGGCCAGGTGGGACCAGATGGCATTTTTTTTTCTTTTGAGCTAGGAGCACCATGAGTGGGGTCCTCTCTGTAGCAGGGACCACAATTACAGGACACAACAGCCTGCTCTTCACCTTTCAGAAGCTGCCCAGGTACACAGGCATGCACACAGGCACACACGGCACAAAGCAGGAAAAGTTCAGTTACGTAGCAGCAATTGTCTTCTTTGTTCTATTCATTCTTAACAACGTGAACCCACACCAAACTCACGGCCATCAAGTCAGTGCTGCCTCATGGTGATGTTAGAAGACAGGGTAGAACTGCCCCTGTGTTTTTCTAAACTCTAGCTCTTTTTTAAAAATCATTTTATCGGGGGTTCATACAACTCTTATCACAGTCCTTACATCCACCCATTGTGTCAAGCACGTTTGGACTTTTGTTGCCATCCTCCTCCTCCAAGCATTTGCCTTCTATCTGAGCCCTGGGTGTCGGCTCCTCTGTTGTTCCCCTCCTTGAAGCAGCTGTTGTTTTCAGATCGCAGTTCAACGCATAGCAGCGGCATAGACAGAAGCATAAAGATCAAGCTTTTCTGCCACGGTGACTTAGTGGTTACACCTTGGGCTGTTAGCGACAAGGTCAGCTGGTCAAGACCACCAGCCACTCCAGGATAAAGACAAGGCTTTGTGGTCCTAAAATGAGTGACACTCTGAAAGCCACATGGGGCAGTTCTACCCTGTCCTGTAGCGTCACTGTGAGGCAGAATGGACTTGATGACAGGACGTCTGGTTTTGTTTCATTTCCCTTATGTACGAATTGCTGCCATGAAGTTCACCCCAGCTTAGGGTGGACCAGAGTTGAACTGTCCCTACGGGTTCCCTACTGTTAGCCTTCTGGGGACCAGTCGGGCTCACCTTTCTTCCTCAGAGTGCCTGGTGAATGCAAACAGTTGAGGCGCAGGCTATCCTTCCGGTATAAAACTGAAGTTAACAGAAAAGGCCAGGCAGCAGTTTCAATGTTTTCTACTCCCATAAAGAGTCACAGGCTCAGAACCCCACGCATGCAGGTCTGCTCTGTCCATTGAGTTGCTGTGAGGCTCATCGGCTTGTCTGTTGGCTGTGAGTGAATGGGTGGACCTGGGGAAAGGCTGTGTTTTTTATTCCAAGTGGGCTCTTCAGTGGCCTGATTCGATGTTGCCGGTCAGACCTCGGGTCGGGCACATCACACATGCAGGCACGCAGAGGCAGGCACACCCCTCTACCCCACTGGGACCATCTGAGGACCCCGAACCAAGTGCACTTTGGGGTGAGACAACATGGAAACGCGGGGAAAGGTTCTACAAAATAAAACCGTGAAACTCAGCCAAACCAAACTACAGTTGCCACCCTGCTGGTGTAGAACAGAGCTCTCTGGGGTTTACAAGCACTGATCTCTCCGAAGCAGCTTTCCAAGCCTTTCTTCTAAGTGCAGGAGCCATGTCCACCACCCCAGGACAAGCACAAGGTGGCCTCCCTGGGGACACATTCTGTTAAAAGGTCACTAAGAGCACCTGGAGCAAACCCTGCTGGTGTGGTAGGTAACGCCTTGGGCCTGCTGACGGTGAGGTCAGCAGTTCAAATCCATCAGCTGCCCCTCCTCAGCAGACCCCTGAGGCATTCTATTCATAGAGTCTTGGACACCCCCATGGGCAGTTCTCCCCTGTCCTGTAGAATGACTATGAGTCAGAATTGACCTATCCGTGCGTTTTTGTTTGGTTTGGTTTTAAGAGTAGCTGGGCGACATTCCCAGTTGGGTTTACTGATTGGCCAATGTCTTCAGGTCCTGGTTCCTTCTTCTCACTATAAATCACTAGCTTGTGAGGCTACCGACCTCCTACTTTTTTCTAAGGGCAAAGGAAACTGAACGAACAATCTGTTGGATTGTCCACCCATCGCCCCAAATTCAGCTGTGCCCTGGAAGGACACCTGTGTCCTGAGCCTCCCTGAGTGTGCTAAACCATACTTGTCTTGATCTCTTAAACCAACAAGCTGCTTGATTGCGACCAAGAACTCTACAAGAACTTCCCCCTGGTCATCTCAGAGCGCTGGCAGCAGGAGGTGGCAGAGACGGTGTACAAGGCGGTCAACGCAGACACGGACAAAGCTGAGATCCGCAAAAGGACCAAGAACAAGCAGTTGGGCCACGAAGAAGGTAACGTCCCCGCACCTGCAGGCACTGCTAGACCTAACAAAAACCAAACCCACCACTGTCAAGTTGAGCGCAACTCATAGATACCCTCTAGGACAGGTCGAATGCTCCCATGGGTTTCTGAGACTGGAACTCTTGACCAAAGCGAAAAAGCCTCCTTTGGAGCAGCTGGTGGTTTCAAACTGCTGACATTTCGGGCAGCAGCCCAACTCACTGCACCAGCAGGGCTCCCGAGCATCTCTAGCATGGTGACTTCTGCAAGCATCCCCTGTGGAAGCTCAAAGGGCATCTGGGTCATCCAGGGGGGAGTACCAAGATGGTTTATGCCTTGCCCTGCCTTCATGAGTTCAGGAGGACATGCGGAGATGATTAGGGGTGGGAGGAAGCTTTGTGGAAATAGGGACTTGAACCATAATGGGATTTTCCTAGGAACTTACTGACACCCACTTAGGTTTCAGAGTCTTTCTGCAACACAGTTGGCAGCCTTCTGTCTTTTTTCCCCCAATGATTTTATTTGGGGGCTCTTACAGCTCTGATAACATCCAATGCATCATTTGTATCAAGCATATTTGTACACATGTTGCCATCTTCATTTCCAAATATTTTCTACTTGAGTCCTTGGTATAAGCTCCTCCTTTTTATATAAATAATTTTATTGGGGGTTCATGCAACTGCCATCACGATCCATACACACATCAGTTGTATGCAGGCCACACTGACACACTTGTTGCCATCATCCCTCTCAAAACATCCTCCCTCCACTAAGGTCCCCAGTTCCAGCTCCCCATTTTTCCCTCCCCCCCACTCCCCCATGAACCCTTAATAATTTGCAAATCGTTATTACTTTTTCATATCGTACACTGTCCGACGTGTCCCTTCACTCACTTCCCTATTGTCCATACCCCAGAGAGGTTATATGCCGATCCCTAAAATTGGCCCCACCCTTCTATTCCACCAGCCTTGTTTCTTTACAGTGGCCTTTTTGCCCAGCTACTGTTTCCTGTAGTATTCTCTCCAGAATAGTCCGTATCTGGGACAGAGTGAGCTTCCTGGGGATGTGGCTGGTGCCACGAGGCAGGCCATTGCCAGGCCCGATGAGTTGCTCCGCTACCATCATCTGAGGATGCTCATCCATCTTCAGGTCAGGGACCCCATTGCCACTTTGCACTGGGTGCCACCGAGCATGGTGGCCAGCCAGAAGAGGCAGCTGTTAGTCCACATCACAGGGAGACAACAGGGTGAGGCAAGTCATGGTTCTCAGCTGTCCATGTGCAGCTGGCTGACGTGGCCGGTGATCCCCGTCGCTGTATGAGACGCCACAATCAACTGCACGCTTAGAACAAAAGGTCTTCCTGCAAGCGTGCATCTGAATGGCAAGCCAGTCACCCTAGTTAAGGAATCACCCCATGCGGACTTTATTTACATGAGCAGAGTGCACTGTTGAGATTTCCAAAGTGGAATGTCAGCAGGTACATGAAAAGTCGGGTTCCAGTCCGGACAAGCACGGGTTCATTCCAAACAAAATATACTGAAGCGCATCTCTGTCCTCAGTGGATGGCTGCAGGCAAGTTTACTCAGGCCTATACTGTCTTCGTCTCATTAGGACACCTTCCAGAAAAGTCCATTCAAAGCAGTGCTTTCAGGGGGAGCTGCTGGGCCAGTTCAACTCAACCAACGGTTATGGTGGCTGACTCTTGGGATTCCCCCGGGGCTCATTTGACAGAATTTCTTTAAGGATACAGCAAGATTGCAAATTATTGGGAAGAAGTTTAAAGAAAGGGCCAGGAGGTGCACCCCCAGGAATTTTGTTCCCCCGTCATGCCAATGAACATTTGCTCAGTCTTCGAGGACAGCAAGGGCCATCCTCCAGAATGCTCACTATGAAAGAATCAGCTCCCTCCCCCCCCCCCCCCCCCCCCCCCCCCCCCCCCCCCCCCCCCCCCCCCCCCCCCCCCCCCCCACGGTCCACCCTCTCGTCTTTATCGCGGCCCTTCAGACCCCTTCTTGCTACCCAAACTCAAAGAATCGGTGGCGCAATTTGAGTCCTGAGCCTGCCCCAACCATCACTTTGAAGTGTCAGTGGGAAAGAGCAGAGATGGAGACTCTGTCTCGGGAAGTATACGGATCTAGACAGAGGCAGTGTTGAGGAGAAGTGCTGAGGCCCATGAGTTCACATCATGTGTATGATGTGTATGAATTAACAAGCATGTGTATGACTTTGTCTTAAGACTTTCTGACTCAGCCTCCTCTAGCAACCCATGTGAAATCAAGCAGGCTCTCTACAGCTCATAGAACACTTCAGACATCAATTATGTCAAGCATATTAGTGCATGTGTTGCCATCACCATTTCCAAAACATTTTCTTCCCACTTGAGCCCTTGGTATTAGTTCCTCTTTTTATTCCCTCCCTCCCACCCCTTCGGGACAACCTTGTGATGGGTTGCCCCCTTTTTGCCCCCTTCAAGACAACTTTGTGATGAGTTCCCCTTCCCCCTTCCACCCGCCAAGCCCCATATGCTCAAGACATCACAACTCCCACTACTGTTCCTGAGGGATTTAACTCTCTTGAATTCCATGTGTCAGAGAGAGAAATCCTGAAAGTACACTTCTGACTTGAGGAACAAGGTCAGTAGGCAGACATCGAACTATTGTTGTTAGGGGTTTTTTTTTTGGGGGGGGGGCGCGGGGGAAAATTGTATGCTTTTTTGGTGCTTTTTTCCCCCTTTTTCTTTCACCCTATGTCTAGCTAGATGAACAATCCCAAGGAGAAAACCACTGGAACAGTGGTTTGGGGGGACATGGGAAAGGAGGGGGCAGAAAGGGGTTGCAGGGAACCAAAAAAATCAGGGATAAGGGAACAACAAGGGATGGAAAATTGATGGCTAGAAGGGCATATAATGCCTGGTGGGGTTTGACCAAGTGCAGTGTATCGGAGCAGAGTTCATGAGAGCCGAATGGAGCAGGAGCATGATCGTACAATCACTCTTGAGTGCTTAAACTAAGAAGTTCCTAAGAGCCCTTGCACTTCCCATATTTCAATGTACTCGAAAAATAACAAGCTTCTTGATGGTAGCCATGATGTCTCTAAGGACCTTCCTTTGGTCATCTTACATGATGACTCCAGGAAGTGATGGCTTGCTCATTAATGTGAAGATTTCCTTTTCTTTGGCCTCTCATGAAAGACCTTCACGAAGTTTGTGTCCAAGAAATAGGACCAGACAGACACAACTCGATTCTATGAATAGGTTGCTTGGGTAGAGGAGATCTGGCCATATAGGTTTCTTCCCCTTTAACCAAGAGTCCTTTAACCCAGGCCCAGATTGTCCCCTTAGAACAACTCCCTGCTTGCCTGCTCCCCTTAGAATGGATGACATGCCTGGAGGGCAAGGACCTCCATCCAACCAAAAGTAATTGGTCCCCACCATCCTGCGTGAATTCATCCCTGTATCACCATTGACTGAATACACCAAAGCCTGGCACAGCTTGACACTGTGCTCAGCTGGGCCCATGGAGATGCAGCTGGACTGTGTTTTCTGCAGCACTCAGGACACAGGAGGTTCCAGCGGGGCTGGTTCACTCGAGTGCCACCAGGCCAGGAGAAGCTTGGCACATGAAAACTAGGGGCAGGAGATTCAGGGCGGGCGGGGGGGGGGCACCTTTACGGAGTTGCTGAACTGTTTCCTCTAAATTAGAGCCACAAATGGTCACTTCCTGAATCCGTCTCCCGATGTGGGTGAGGCATTTAAGATCTTACAAGCCACCTTCACAGAGAAACTGTGTCTAGGCTCCCATGCCCAGAGGTAAAAGACAAGGATTATCAGTAGAACCAACCCTCCACTCACCAGGTGCACTCAGGGTTGAGACAGACTTGAGGACAGTGAGGTTCGGGGGGGTGCTTTGGACGTATTGTCAGCTGAGACCAGTCCCTGGGAAGGACAGCATGTTTGGTGAAGTGGAGGGGCAGCGAAAAGAGGAAGGCCCTCCAGGAGATGGACTGACACCGTGGCTGCCACCATGGGCTCCAACATGACAATCGTGAGGCTGACATGGGACTGGATGATGTTTCCTGCTGTTGTATCGGTGGTTGCTGGGAGTCTCAACTCACTGAACAGCACGCCACTGCAACATTTAAATGCCAGCTGGAACTGTCAGGCTGCCATACACTGAAACATTCCCTGCCCTCGCGTCCTCACCCCTGTCCCTCCTGGTTCCTTCTTTCCCGATGGGTTCGTCTTGCCTGCTCCCCGAGGACCCACCATCTCTGCTGTTTGCTGCTGAACCCAGGGCACCCAGAACATGCCCAGCACATAGCCATCCAACCAAGAACCCTTGAAGGTGGCAAGGTGGGATTTTCACCCAAGTCACCCAATTCCTGAAGGAAGACAATGCAAGCACATGCACTGCCATGGAGTCCACTCCAGCTCACAGTAGCCACAGCGACTGACCAGAACTGCTCCTCAGAGTTTTTGAGGTTCCCGTCTCTATGGGGGCAGCAGCCTCATGTTTTCCCCATGGATGTTAGAACTGCTGACCTGGCAGTTAGCAGCCCAGGGCAGACCAGGTAAGAGGGGGTAACTATCACCGCAGGAGGAGGCAGGGCTGGTGGTGGCTTGCTGTGGACCTTAGCTCACCTCTAGAAGACAACCTGTACTGGATGCCTGCTTAGAAGAGAAAAGGTAAGTGAAAAGAAGAATCTCAACCCCAAATAAATCTCCCCAGGTATTTGGGGGGAGACCCCACATTTTAAATCCTCTCCCTTCTCCAAGTCTCATGACGCCTAATGGAAAATTAAAAAGCTAGCTGGAGAGCAACTTCTGCTGATTGAGGGCAGCGGAGAGATGGCAGCAGATGGCAGCAGCCATGGAATCTGCCAGTGGTGAAAGAAGAGGAGTCCTGGTGGCACAGTGATTAAAGCACACCACAGGGGGTGGTCCCCGGAGAAGTTGGGGGTTCAAACCCAGCAGCCATTTCCAAGCAGAAAGAGGTGGCCATCTGCTGCCAGGAAGCTCGATAGCCCGAGAAACCCTCCAGAAAGTCCCCCCGGTCACATGAGGTTGTTATGAGTCGGGATCCACCCAGCAGTAACAAGTCTGTCACTCCGTCCATCTCTCCGTCCGTCCATCCATCCATGTCAGAAACCTTCATGTTGGACAGTGGAGTGCAGGGAAACCTGTAAAGAGTTCTTGTTGTTGTTATTGTTGTTGTTAAGTGCCATGGAGTCGGTTCTGGCCCCGTGCACCACGGACCCACATCCTGCCCTGCTCTGGGCCATCCTTTACTCGGCCCTCTGTCTCTGACGATGTTTGGAAGCTCTGATGAGGTTTTCATTGGCTCCTTCCCCCAGAGCGGTCAGCCGCGTCCTTCCTCCTTGTCTGTTCCTAGTCTCAGGGCTCCTCTGAAACCTGTGAACATTGGGTGGCCTTGCGGACATTTGAAATACCCGTGACATAGCTTCCAACAGCACACAGACCACCACAGATTGACAGACGGATGGACAAGCGGTAAGGAGTTGTTATCTTGGCAACCCATAGGGGCCACACTACCCTGCCCGATAGGGTAGCAAGCGAGGAGTTGATATTAAGTCTGCTTTGGAAGCTATCTTGGTGCTCATGTTTATTTACTGAGATACCATGCCAAGAAGGAAGCCTCTGCTAGAGACATGAAGAAGGAAGCAACTCTAGCATGTGTTCTATTCCCAAGAACAGGATTTTCCCAAGAGGAATGCAGGTCTCTCTCTCTGTTTTGTTTCCTTCTCTCTGAGAAGGCTAGGACCTCGGCGTTCCTGTGTGGGACCCCTGCTCCACCCCAGCCTCTCACTGTCCCGCTCTTTTCTGCACCTCAGATTACGCACTGGGCAAAGACTGCATCGTGCATGGGTACATGCTGAAACTCGGGAACCCCTTCCTCACACAGTGGCAGCGGAGGTACTTCTACCTCTTCCCAAACAGGCTCGAGTGGAGAGGTGAAGCTGAGTCTCGGGTGAGTTGGGCACACAAACACCCCTACCCCAAACCCTGCTTTCCTTCCGGCTCCCTGGTGGCCTAGTGGATGGTGAGTTGGGCCGCCACTGCAAGAGCAGCAGTTTGAGTCCACCAGCTGTTCTGCAGGACAGAGATAGGGCTTTCTGTTCCCTTAAAGAGTTAAGAATCCCAGACACTGACAGGGGTAGTTCTAGTCTGTCCTTTAAGTTCACTGTGAGTCGGAATGGACTCAATGGTAGTGAGATGGAAGGAAGAGAGAGAGAGAGAGAGAGAGAGAGAGAGAGAGAGAGAGAGAGAGAGATTAACCTTTAACCTTTAAGCATTCAAGAAAAAAATGTGGCACTCTTTGATAAATGGAATGCTGCCTTTTCACAAGACCACAAGATCCCTCAATCAGCCCATCGCTCAGTCTTGAAGCCAAGAGGACTTGGAGCCCCCTACAGGAGAGAGCTGGAAATAAGACCGAGGTCTTGTGAATGTCAGTGAGGTCGTGGTCATGCATCCAATGGCGATGAGAAAAGTCAGCAGTTCGAAACCACCAGCCACTCCTCAGGAGAAAGAGAGATGGGGATTCCTACTCCCTTCTGCACGTGTAGAACACTCAGGACAGTTCTTTCCTCCAGGGTGGCTGTATGTCAGTGTTGACTCCATGGCGGTGAGTTCGGATTGGGTTTTAACATCGGCCCTGATGATGTAGTGGTTACACTTGAGCTGTTAACTGCATGGTCAGCAGTTCGAAAGCACCAGCCACTCAGAGGGAGGGAGAAAGAAGTGGTTTTCTACTCCTGTAAAGAATTACAGTCTCGGCTGAGCCCTGGTGGCATAGTGGTTGTATGCAGGACTGCGGCCCACAGGTTTGGCAGTTCAAATCCAGCAGCAGCTCTCCGGGAGCAAGGCTGGGTTTCCTACTTCCAGCAGGGCATCATGCCCTTCCCCACCCCACCCCACCCCACCCCCGGAAAAAAAAAAAGAATGACAATCTTAGCAGCACAGAGGGCAGTTCTGCCCCCTCTTATGAACCAGCATCAACTTGATGACAGTGAGTTTGGCTTTGGGTTTTCACATCAGCCAGGGGGTTCCATTTTCATCTGATCAGCACCTTTGGAGAGTCCCACCCCCGTTTTAGGAAGAGGGAGTTGGGTCGGGGATGAGGAGAGAGCCCCATCCTTCCCAAGGAGCAGTTCCTGCAGACCCTGGTTGGGCATTTGCTCTGGGGTGCGCCGTGGCCCAGCCTTTCCCATCCGTCGGGCCAGGTAGGAGGAGCGGAGTGGCACAAAGTGTGGCACTAGACCTCACAGTCTTGGTTTCTTTCATCCATGAGACCGGAAGAGGAAGCAGCTCTCTAGAGAGCGACCGTTTGTGACGAATGTAAGCGACCTTTCTGGGCTACCCACAATCCCTTTCAGCAAGGCAGGCAGCATTTATTGGCTGCTAGCCATCACGTCAACACTTCAGAACCAGCTGCTCTGTCAGGAGAGGCTTTCCACTCCCACAGGGGCCATCCTCCTCCCCCCTGTCAGCTAGCCATGGGTCAGAATGGACTCAGAGCAGTGAGTTTGTTTGTTTGGTTATGTAGTGATCCTGGGTTTTCCAGGGATTAGGGGCCTGTGGGAAGTAGTTTCCCATGCTGTGCACTTGACTTGCATTGGGTGATTCAACTCCCTGCTAATATTACCACTTTGGCAAACAAAGGTTCAGAAAGTTCAGGGGGAGAAGGTGGGGGATTTCCCTCTATTTTGCCATCCCTTTTTGCCCCCCCAAAGCTTTTAAAGCCTCCCTCATGCGACCACGTTTCTTTAAAGACAAGTACCATCTCCTCATTTCTCACGGGTGTCCTCGAAGCCTTGCCTGGCTGTTTGTTTCACATTCAAGGCCACAGGTTTCCATTGCAACTGAAGAGACTCTGTAGGCCCTGAGTTAGAGTTCAGATTGAGGAGACTTAAAAATAGCCCCTCGAAGCTGCTGTGCCTGCCCAAGGAATGCTGTGCAGTGGATGATGGCTCACGGCCAGCCTGCCGGACAGAGCAGCGCTGTCCCTGAGGCTTTCGGAGGTGGCCCGTCTTTTCAGGGGCAGGCATTTCAGCTTTCCCGTGAGGAGCCACTCTCGGGTGGCCACCCCAGACCATTTGGTTCGCAACCCAGCGCTTACCCTGGACTTCTACGCTAACGCACAGACCCCGCCGTAGCACAGTCCCCGTGTCTGTGCTGGACGCCGTCTGAGCCAGAGCCAACACCAAACTCACTCGCCCAGAGTCGATTCCATGAGGGAGAGGGTAGGCCTGCCGCTGTGGGTTTTGGAGATGGTCGCCTCTTGAAGGGGGCAGAAAGCCTTTCTCCTGCAGAGCAGCTGGTGGTTTCTAACGGCTACTGATTAGCAGACCAAAGTGTTGCCCAGGGCATAATGGGTCAGCAGCCTCGTGCATATCC
>PVJH01013738.1:0-59318 GCA_004026705.1 Nesogale talazaci
TTTGGTATCTCTTGGTCCCATAAGCTGGTGTACTTCTTCCACGTGGACTTTGTTGCTTCTGAGCTGGATGGCCGCTTGTTTACTTTCAAGCCTTTAAGATCCCAGATGTACATGTTTTGATAGCTGGGCACCATGAGCTTTCTTCACCACATTTGCTTATGCACACATTTGTTTTCTGTGGCCATGTCAGGGAGCTGCGCATCATGGGATGCCAATTTAATAGAACAAAATGTTCTTGCACTGAGGATGTACATGATTGAGGTTCAATGCCAATCTGCTGTCCTAATTCTAAGCCTATAAGTATATGCATATTGATCTATTTCCCCTTCATCATATGAATATATGTACCTATGTATATGCTTGTATTTAACCTCTATAAATGCCCCTTATTCCCCAGTTCTTTTCTCTATTTCCCTATACCTCCTCCCATCCCATCACACTCAACCTCCATTTGGGTTTCAATATTGTCTCTTTATTACATTACTCTTAATCCCTATTGGACCTTCCACACCCACCCCACCACCTATCCTGAACCACATGCTACTCCCCACATCCCTGGAGCAGCCAACAGCCCCCCCCACACCCATCCTGGTACCATCAGTCCCGTCATCCCCACCCCTAGATTGCCCATCCATCCCACCCCGTCCAGATAGAGCTGTAGAAAAAAAAACATACTAAAAAAGGGCATTCTGAAATGAAGCAAACAAAGAAAAGAAAACAATGAAAACATCAACAACAAAAAAAAAGAATATCCAACATGTAGATGTACATGCAAGAATACAACAATAATAACAATATAAAATCCCACAAATAGTTTAAGGTCTGTTCATTGACCTCCAGGAGTATCTCCTGTTTGAGTGGGATGGGGTGTCACAAAGTGTATCTTTGGTGCTTGATCTGGAACTCCATGTTTTGTCGCACACCCTTAGTATTTTGGTGTGGTTAGGTCAGACAGGGTATAATCCTGACCCCGTTTCTCTATTTTTGACCCCAAAATGTCTTGGGTCAGTGAGGTTAGCTGTATCTCATATTGGGGCCGGTCCATATGCTCCTCTCATTATATCGGCAGTTCTGAGTGGGAATATCGTCCTGAAGGCTCAGTTGGGCCAGGATATACTTCATTCTATCTTCCTCCCCCTTTATTTATTCTCATGTACTCTGGTCAGGTATATCTCTCTCCCCAAGCTGCAGCTTTGGTGCCGATCTCCAAGGCAAATCCCCCTGGGGGAGAGGCAGGTGCCCTGGTAATTGGAATTTGGGTTGTGTTCTCAGACATCTCCACTGGTTCTCAGCTCCACTGCTACCTGGAAATAATTCTATAACTTTAGAATTATTGAATTGACAACATTGAATTTTATTTTTGTTTCTAATTTTAGGTGATAGCTTAAAGAGCAAGTTGCTTTTTCATTCAGTAATTCATACACTTTGTTTCATGACATTGCAATCCTCACAGTGTGACAGCACTCTTCCCACTTCCTCTCTGTTTACCACTTCCATTCATTCATGCCTCAATCTCTTTTTAGTCTTTTGAGCTTTATCCTGCTACCTTTTTGTATTTGCTGTAGTTGATTATTCTGACATGTGCTTATGCTCTAGTTTTATTGTTCCCCTAAAAGTCCTGTTTATTGTTTATTTAAAAGTTGAATCAAAGGAACAAGTTTAGTTCGAGACATGTATATGTCCTGAGGACCATAGTCTTGGGCATCTACCAGACTCTATGGATAAGCCTGGACTTATGATCTTAAGTTTTGTTTCATATTTTATCTCCCACTCTATTGAGGACTGCCTACAGTAATCCCTTTCAAAGTGGTCCCCATAGTCAGTGGGCAGCCTCTAGGTCTTCTGGTCTCAGAATTATGAAGATTGAAATTCATATGATCAATTTATCCTTTAGAATATTGTTTTCCATGCATATTGCTTTTCTTCACCTTTCTTTATGTTATATGGGGTAAGAGCAATAGTTCTACCTTAAATGGTCAGTAACAAGCTTTTATGGTCCTACCTCCTACTTACCAAAGTAAAATGTAGAACATTGTCCTATGAGACTCTGTCATTCCAATTGTTCTTGATATCATCCATCGCTATGGTCCTGAGACATCATGCACAGAGTAATAGGTCAAAGTCTTTTGAATACAAATTTGCTGTGAACTTTTCCATAGCTAAATAGCATATGGTAATGAAACTCACAGGCCCCTAAATTTATTATCTAACTTATCCAGTTGTTATTATAAATTTGTTCTTAGATAACGAATTCTTTAAACTAGCACAATGCTCATGACAGTCATTTTTTACTAAGAAAGCTAAGTTATTGTAGGACTCAGATTTAGCTTCATGTTAATCTTTGTGAGTGTGTATGTGTGTTTACTTTTGATCATTTGGTTTAGGGACTATCAGAGATATGCTTTATTTCAGGCTTAAAGAACTTCTCGGGGCAATATTTTCAGGTATTCACTCAGTCTCAGTGACTGCAGAAGTCTGAAGAATCCACTTCTAAAAACTTATCTTTCCTCTTTCTCACTCTTTCCCTATACTAGAACCCCATGATCAAATCCAGCCTTTGCAATCAAATTCTAAAAAGGTCTTAATACAGTGACCAGGATAATCTTTTTATCACCCATGTTAAATCCCATCACTCTTCAACACCTTTCAATGTTCCATACCACTTGGAACAAGAGCCACAAGTCTGACAGCATCATGCAAAGCCACACCTCATTATCTGAAGAACTCACCATTAACTCTCTGACCTCACCTCCTACTGTCTTTCTCACTCTCTTAGTGATGATCTCACTGCTCTTCTTAGAAAACAGTTGAGAGATATCTGCCATAAATCCTCCGCAGGGATGCTTCTTTTTCCTTGGCATATTTCTTTTCTTCAGCTACTTATCTGCATGGCCAGTTCACTCTTTTATGTTGTTTCTAGTCTTTGCTCAAATATTTTCTGGCTTGGGAACTCTCCTTGTCACTTCTAACTTCACACTTATAATCCATCAAAACCTCAACACTCCACCTCACCATTGCTTCTGCTATGATTAAAGGACTGATGGCTTTATCATACCATCCTTCCCTCTGAGTATTTGCAGGAAACATGTATCTGACTTTGGGTGGTAAGTAAAAAAGTGTTGCTACTACATTTCATGCATACTGAGGTATATTTCAAACAAGACTTGTTTCAATGTCTCTGTGATTGGAGAGCAGCTGCAGAAAAGTTATCTGAGTAAGACAGTTGTTTTGCCACATTTTGGTGCATTTGTGGCAAGAAAAAGCAATGCGTTCAAGATCAGGGCTAATGTCAAATTGTAAACAAGCTTCCTAAATCATGAAAACTTTGCAACAAGTTTAGAGAAATGCTGTGCCATATATAACAATATTTGGGGGGTGTATCAAATGTTTTAAGGAAGGTAGGGAAGACCTCAAAGATAAGGCCAAAGACAGAAGACTGGAAACATCTATGAATGATGCAGCTGTCAGTGAAGTCCAAAAACTATTGCCAGAAAACCATAGCATCACCACGATGCAGTCACTCCACAAGCAGGGGTCTCAGGTGGTTTGGTATTTTCAGTTGTAGGAATACATCTTGCTTCCAGCAAGCCTCAGTCTTGATAGGTGCTAAAATCACGGGCTGCTTATGAACTATTAGCTTCAAGAGCTGATCTTTCCATTAGTATTTTAAGTAAAAATTAAGCTAGTGATGATAGAATGAATCATAATTGGGGTACTGACCAGTATTTCACAAAGTCCAATCCAAACTGGTTTCTGAGGAGAACTGCTGGGTCAATTAAATTCTATGCAAACAAGAAGACAGCTCAGTAAGCTATGGTGATGATATTTTGAGCATTACAAATGGGTAATTTTGAGAGATATGCTCACAGTACACAGAACAATGATGGGGACTTATTATGAAGAAGTTATTTTTTAACTGCAAAAAGATTAAAAAACAATCTCCCCCCACCATGACACTGCATCTGTTCATTATTAGATGATAGCAAGAGCTGGCCTATGATCAACTCACTGGAAAACCCGACCACATTCACTCTGCACCCCTGATCTTGTTTCTTCGGGATTCCTTTTGTCCTCCCAATTCAAAACACATTTCATAAAAGCATAATTTTAGTTCCTCCAGGGTACCAATGCAGCCATTTTGAAATAGTATATACAGACTTCTGCCATTAGGAGTGTTTTGGAACCTAGGCATATGAACTTCTGCAAAATAAGAGCTTTATATTTTTATGTTTGGGTTTAATAAACATTCCTTTGATTTTATAACAACACTTTAAAAGTTTACCCTCATACTTAAAAGTACATGTGTATATACATTTGCAATGCATGCATATTGCATGTGCAATACATGTATTTATATATATTGTATGTAAAATCCGGGTCACATACACTATGTATCATCAGTTAACAATACATTAAGAAAAATGTTGTCTTTTGCCTTGTAAACAGCTCTACTAAGAAAATAATTAGGGAGTAGACATAGCCTTAATTCTATTCTTAGAATAATTATAGTCATTTATTTGATTTTATCAGAATATATTACTTCTGAGTAAAATTTTAATTGAATTATCTTTATAAATAGATTTAATTCTTTACATGTGCATCTCCAGTAATTTGAAATAAAATTAAGCACTGCACAGCCCAGGCTGCCCAGCTGTAAATCTATTAGGTAATAACATCTACAGAAAGCACAACTCCAAGGGATACCATCACATTAAAAAATGCAAACATCAAGTCTGAGAATATGCCATGAAGGATGCAGCCCTGAGGTATGCAAATGTGTATGCCTCTGATGTTCTTTAAATATTAGTGAAAGTGACTGCAATAGAGCCAAATATAGGTCCCAATTATTATTTTCTCAATAAAAGAACTTTTTCTACATAATAATGTAATAGTTTCATATTGGATGAAGGGCCTCCCTCTATTTCTTTAATTTGACTTCTCTGTGCGATTATGATTTCTTGAGCTTCTGGTTGTTATTAGAACGTGACAGTTGGGGGGTAGGGAGACCTCAGGAACTAGAGGAACCTAGTATGCATCATCACTGCCTGGCTGCACCTTGACTAGTCTGTCTCCTTCCCGTGGCTCCCTGGTAAAGGGGTGACCAATTGCCCACCAGTGGGCCTTAGGTCCCCACCCTGCTCCTCCCCTCACTTGTAATGAAGTGATTCCTGTTCTTTGATGCTCGATACCTGCTCCCTTTGGCCCCTCTTGATCACACTTGCTGGTGTGCTTCTTCCCTGTGGATTTTGCTGTCACCGTGCTGAATGGCAACTCGGTTATCTTCAAGTCTTTGAGACTCTAGATATTCAATCATTTGGTAACTGGGCACCATCCTTTCTTCTACTCTGTTTGCCTCTGTATCCATTGTCTTCAGCGATATCGGGAGTTAATTGGTTCATTGATTTTGATTTTTCTTCTTTGATGCCTGATGCCTGATTGTTTCAGCAATTTATAATCATACGGGCAAGTGAGCTTCTTTTATGGTTGGGTTTTGTTGTTCCTGAACTCGATGGCTGCTTGCTTATGCTCAAGCCTTTAAGACCCCAGATGCTGTATCTTTTGATAGCTGGGCACCATCAACTTTCTTCACCACTCTTGCTCATGCTCTCACATGTCCTCAGTGGGCACGTTGGGGGTGTGTGCACACAGTGATATGTCTTTTCCCCCCCCCCCAACTCTACCTTGCAAATGTGGATGGACTGGAGAAGGTACACTAGTGGAGAGGGGAGCTGGAGATATGGAGAAATCAGGATGGATGAGCCCCCTTGGGCCTGTGGTTA
The DNA here is from genome assembly GCA_004026705.1 of Nesogale talazaci. Taxonomy (NCBI): domain Eukaryota; kingdom Metazoa; phylum Chordata; class Mammalia; order Afrosoricida; family Tenrecidae; genus Nesogale; species Nesogale talazaci. Next base: position 5,781 of record PVJH01013738.1, read on the forward strand.
GACTGGAACTACTGGATGGGCAGAGAGAAGGTGGGGGTAGAGAAACGGAACCAACTGCAAGGATCTACATATGACCTGTCTGGAGGACATGCATGAGGGAGTGAGAGGTGTTGGCAGGGTAAGATACGACAGAACAATAATAATTTATAAAGTATTGAGGATTGATGGGGGAGGGAGAGCAGGGGAACAGGGGAGGGGTTGGAGGAACCGACACCAGGGGCTCAGGGGAAAGGGCAGGTGTTTGGAGAATGATGATGGCAGTGGACATGTGAGGGTGCTTACCACAGTATGTTTATTTATGTATCGGAAAAACAATATACAAGCCCCTAATAAAATGATTTTTAATTAAAAAAAGAAGAAGAACATGACATGGGCATGTGCTTGAGTGGTAATTTGCCTAGTTCCTACCATTAGAGAAACAAGGGGGAAACAAAACAAAACTGTGCGCAGTCTCCAGGAGCCCTGATGGACTAGGAGTTACACATCAGACTTTTAGCCACAAGGTCAACCCCACCAGCAGTTCAACCCCACCAGCTTTTCGAGGGAAAGATATGAAGTTACAGTCTCAGAAACTCACAGGTACAAGTCTACCCTGCTTTATAGTGCCATTATGAGTCAAAATTGACTCGATGACTGTGAGTTTATTTTGGGAGCTTTATGTGTAAGTCTCCAACTTAAAACAGATGGGAAATACATAGAGTTAGCCTGAATAACCCAACTCACAGTTTAGAACTAAACCTAGCTTGCCTAATCTGAATCAGCTAAATTCCAGACATTCCATAGCTGCTTATGTGAAACATAAATGTTTATCGTGAGCCAATGAATTTTATGAAAGCTCGCTACACAGTATTACAATGGCAGTGACTGTCATAATGATCGATCATTGAATTATCTACATTATATAACAATATGTGTTTGTGATCTGTTTTTTGGGAAGGATGTATGATTGTGTACAGGAAATTTTAAATCCTGGAGCCTTGTTTAGCACTAATGCTTTCAGTGCATCTTGGACTTGTCCCATTAGTACCATCAGTTCTTGATCATTCTTACTCTCCTAGGAAGCCTCATACATTTTATGATATTTTTATTCTTTGTGAAGAACAAATGTTCATTTAACAGTGTTTAGGATCCTGGCCTCATGCTGATTTCTGAGGAGCCAGAGATGAATGGGACATCATTCATGTCATTAGTTGTCAACTTGCTGCGGTGTGTAATTGATAGAGATAGATTGATACCATAGGGATAGAAACTCACATAATAATTGTAAATCCCTAGTGAAGGGCACTCAGCTCAGTAAATACTCAGCAAATGTTTACTAAGGCTGTAACAGTGATGACAGAAGCCCTGAAGACCTTTGAGATAGCATCGAGGATCATTCATGAAGAAAGGGAATCATTATTAAAAAACAGGAAGGAAAGAAGATATTGAAGTGGATGTTAGAGGAGACTCTCAAACTTGTTCTTACTCATAGACTTGCTAGTACACATGGAAGAGATGATTAATTCAAAGAACTAAGTAGAATTTTTCAAAGAACAGTTCTAGAAGACAAAGTAAAATATTATGAAATTTTCAAACACAGAGTTAGAGATACAAACATTAAGAACATACTGGACATATCTTACACTGAAAGAAATTAAGAAAAATTCAAGCCTCCAATTGCAATATTGATTAATTCTACATGAAAATATTAAAGATAAAGGAAGAAAAAATGGAAAGAATAGAGAGTGCCATTGTACCAAAAAGAACTAGTCAACATGAAACCATTCTGAGAGGCAGTATATGATCAAGAACTGATGGTACTAAAGGAACACTTCCAAGATGCACTGAAAGCATTAGTGATAAACAAGGCTCCAGGCATTGATGGGGAAGCACTCACTCTTCTTTGCCAAGAAATTTGAAAGACAGCTACATGGCCAACTGACTGGAAGATATCCATCCTTGTACCCATTCCAAAGAAAGGTGACTCAACAGAATTTATAAATTATGGAACTATGTCATAGATATATCACATGCAAGTAAAATTTAGTTGAAGATCATCCAACAGATGTTACAGCAGCACATTGACAGGAAGCTACAAGAAGTTCAGGCCAGATTCAGAAGGAATGATGAACACGAGATATCATTTGCTGGTGTCCAAGGATTCTTGGCTGAAAACAGAGACTAAGAGGAAAATGTTAACTAATGCTTATTAGTTATTGATTATGCCAGGACATTTAACCGAGTGGATCACAAAGAATTATGGATATTCTTGAGAGGAATGAGGACTCCAGAACACTTCATTGTTCCCATGTGGAATATGTATGTAGATCAAGAGGGAGTTGTGAAAATAGAACAATAGAAAACTGAATGATTTAACATCAGGAAAGATGAATTTCAGGACTGTAGCCTCTCACTATCTTATCCATCTGCATGCTGAGCAAGTAATCCAAAAATATGGATTACATGAAGATGAGTACTGATACCGGAATTAGAGAAAGTCTTATTAACAATCTGCTATATGTAGATGACACAACCATGCTTGTTAAAAGGAAGATGGTTTGAAGAACTTGCTGATGAAAATAAAGGATTGTGGTCTTCAATATGGATTACAACTCAATGTAAATAAGACCAAAATGATCACAATTGAACCAGTAGGTAGCATCAAGATAAACATGAATTTGCCTCGAATTTCCTGTTCTTTGTATCCAGAATTAATGCTCATAGAAGCAACAATCAGGAGATTCAGGAATGCATTGCCTTAGGTAAATATGCTGCATAAAACCACTTTAGTGTTAAAAAGCAAGGATGTTACTTTAAGAACTCAAGTAAGCCAGGTCATGACCATTTTCAATTGGTGGAAATGCATGAGAAAACTGGACATTGAAGAAGGAAGACTGAAGAAAACTCAATGAATTTGAACTGTGTTGCTGGCCAAAAAAAAATATTGAAAGTACCATGGGCTACCAACTGAACAACCAAAAGTATCTTAGAATAAGTACAGCCAGAATGATCCTTAGAGGCAAGGACTTCATCTCACATATTTTGGACATATTGTCTTGAGCGACTAGTCTCTGGAGAAGGACATCATGCTTGGTAAAGTATAAGACTGGTGGAAAAGAAGAAGGCCCTGGATGAGATGGACTGACACAGTGGCTGCAACAAACATCTCAAACAAAAACAATTGTGAGGATGACACAGGACCAGTTTCATTCCGCTGTACAGAGTCATTATGAGTCCAAATTTGTCTTGACGGCACCCCCTCCAAAAACACACACACACACACACACAAGACAGTAACTTGTGACTTAGATCCAAGCTTTTGCCCCAGTCAAAATATTTTAACATATGGGAAGATCTTCTGGTGGGGTAGTGGTTACAAATGGGGCTGCAATCTACAAGATTGGCAATTTGAAGACACCATTAGCTCCAAGGGAGAAAGACTGGACTTTTTGCTCCTATAAATAGTTATAATTTCAGAAACTCGCAGAGGGACACTGTGAATCAGTGTTGACTCCATGGGAGTTGGTGTTTCTGCAGAGAACATAAGCCATGGTTTTACTTCCTCATTTCTGCCACGCTTATTCTAAAACATCCAAAGAAATGAAATAGATCTCATGCATCCCATGCCTCGAATCTGAATATTTCACTCATCACCTTGACTCTGAAATGCTCAAGGCAGAATACATTCATTTCTATCAAGCAGAGAAGCTCACAACATATTTTAAAATAGTAGGTCAGCATGTTTTAAGGCAGAATGGTGGATGTAGGCACAGCTTCTATTAAAATGAGCATCTAAAAATGGCATCAAGTTAACAGCCTCAACGTGAAGCCACAGATTTTGCCCCTTTCATTATGGTTGACTCTCCTTTGAGAAAACATCCCCTCCGCAGTCATACCTTCAGTGCCTTCTGAACTGGGGGGCTCATCTTCTATCACAATCTCAAACAATCTATCAGTGCTTTATGTGTGCTTTTCAGTGACTAATTCCTCTGAAACAGAGAGCTAGTTCCTTCTTTGCAGCCTGTTCTTAGTCTAGAACCCTGCTGACAATGTTTCAGGTGGGATGATCCTGGTGGTATTTAAAAGTCAGTGACATTGATCCCAGCATCAGAGTAACACTCAAACCACCACAATACAAAAATAAAAGGAATTGCAGAGCACTGCATGGTGCTCATGCAAAATGTGCATATGGACAATGAGACAGTTGTATAAACAGAATTCAAGAAGAGCATTGGTTTAAAAACAGGAAAGGTGTGCACTAGGATTGGCACCCTATGACCACATTTATTTAATCTGTCTGCAGAAAATCTACTGAGAGACTGAAATACATGAAGTAAAAATTGACATCAGGATTGCACGCAATATGCCATCCTGCCATATGTAGATGACACAACCTCATGTGCTGAAAGTGAAGAGGACTTGAAGCAATTGCTAAAGAAGATTGAGGCTTGCAGCTTTCAGAATGGATTACCACGCAATGTAAAGAAGACCAACATACTCATGATTGGAACTATAAATGACCTAATGAAAAATGGAAAAAAAAAGATTGAAGTTGGGCTGAGCCTTGGTGGCATAAGTGGTTGAGTGTGGGACTGCGGCCCGCGGCGGGCTTGGCAGTTCAAATCCAACAGCGGCTTTCAGAAGCAACACTGGGTAACTCCTACACCACCAGAGGGCAGTGATGCCCACTCCCGAAAAAAAATTGAAGTTGTTAAGGATTTTGTCTTGCTTGGATTCATAATCAATGCTCATGGAAGCTGCTGTTAAGAGATCAAAAGACATGTTGCATTGAATAAATATGTTGCGCAATTATGTCTTTAAATTTTTGCAAAGGCACAAGGTTACTTTGAAGCCTAAGGTGTATCTGAATCAAGCCATAGAATTTCAATTGAGTCAACTGTCCTATAGAGTAGCTGAATGTTGAAATCAGCTGAAGGACCAAATACTCCTTTAGAAAATGGGAGTGAGAGCTGAGGCTCTGGTTTTTACTCACCCCTACAATGGTGGCTTGCATTGGAGGACTTGTGGATCACTTGATAATGATGTTTCACTTATCTTGTTAGTTGTTTCCTGTAGCCCTAAATTCACCTTTTTATCAGTGTGAAGTCAGTCCTAACTCTTAGTGACCGCATGTAAGATGGAGCGAACCAGGTCCAAGTCTTTTGCTATCTATCCTTACAATTATTCGTAGGTTTGGGCCAATTTTGACAGCTATTGTGTTATCCCATCTTATCCAGGGTCCTCTTTTTCTCTGCTCCTCTACTTTGCCATGTACAATGGCCTTTTCCAGAGAGTTGTCTCTCCTGTTGACATGCAGATCTTAACACGGCCTTAACAAAACACTGTTCTAACACCATCCCTTCCCTCTGGTCCCCACACCTCCTGAACATTTGGTCAATAACTTGACTTTGTCCACACCTTCAAAACAGTGTTTGAGTAAAGATTGAACTGTGTTTATTTTTCTTTCTCATATCCACAACTTATGGAAAATGTAAATTAATGTCTCTAACTTCAACAACAGGATATTTGCCCTGATTTGTTTTATTATCTTGACACTGTTGACTGTCACACATATCAAAGGCCTTAATTACAGAGATGAAAGGCTTGATTCACAGATTGTAAAGGAGAAAAGTCATTAGAGTGTCACAAGCAGCCTCCTGTTTCCTGAGCGATGATACAGTTTGATTGAGGAATTTCACTCTGCAATTATGATGCCCTTTTAGGCATGATTGTAGCTGTACAAGCTTTGTCCTATCTGATAATAATCTGCTTGCCATATATGAGATAAATTAGCTCATTTATTCAGCAACTAGCAGATCCATTTGTGCTTTGTCTTGATTGGCCAGATGATTGAGAAATCCATACAATGCACAGCTAATTGTTTCTACGTCATCCGACAAATGCTAAAGAAGTCAGTTTTCCTTTATAGGGGAGATAGGTCCTATTGAAGAAGTTTTAAGGGTATGTTCAGTACCATCCCTTTGGTATATGAGGGGAAAGCTTACATACCCAAATAGAATATACTTTGGATTAGAGACCCATTGCTATAATAACTGGAAAGGTAGGGCACATTGAATGCAAGCTATCAGTTTTCCAGCTTTTTGGACATTCTTATTTTATTATTCCTTGTAACCTGCATCTTGTAGAATTTAGGCAAAAGTTGTCGGATCCTACATGTTTGTTAAGAAGACTGGTGGCAAAGCTATTTGACTGCTCGCTGAGATTTGGTCTGTTGGAATCCAGCATCTGTCTTGTGAGAGAAAGATGTGGTTGTCTGCTTCTTTAAAGATTACCCACCTACCCACTGCCAACTCACTGTGATTCTACAGGCCAGAGGAGGACTGCTCCTGTGGACTTCTAAGACTCTTTACAGGAGTAGAAAACCCCAGTCTTTCTCCCAAGGAACAGTTGGTGGTTTCAAACAACTAAACTTTTGGATTGTAGCCAGAGTGAAGCTGCCCCATAGGTTTTTAGAGAATGTAGATCTAATCTAACTTGATCTAACCTAAGCTTGCTCCTTAAAACCTATTGGAGGGCTGAGCCCTGGTAGCGTAGTGGTTGAGGGTGGGACTGCGGCCAACAGGCTTGGCAGTTCAAATCCAGCAGCAGCAAGGCTGGACCTCCTACTCCCACCAGAGGGCAGTGATGTCTAAATAAAAAACTACTGGGAGGTTTACAAGTTCTATCTTAATGTTAGCAGCTTCTGATTGCTGCACCATCAGGATTCCCTGTAAAGATGAGAAACTCAGTGCCTGATGTATATATGGATTGTGATAAGAGCTGTAAGTGCCCTCAATAAAATATTAAAAGACAAAATCAAAAACTCACTGCCCTAGAGTTGATTCTGTTTCCTTGTGACTCTGTAAGAAAAAATTCAATTGCCTCCCTGGTTTCCTGAGTGTGGTAGTTACATCATCTCCTGTCAACTTGTGAAGGGATGGCCATAGCCAATGAGGCCTCAGTGTGGAAATGGCCTTCTCCTGAGGATTTTGGCAACTTGTATTACTCCCTGGAAGTGGAAGTGGGGGCAGAAGGGGGAGGCAGGAAGAGACTCTCTCTGTTACACATTTCTGTTGACAAGCCACATGGAGACACATTGATGGAGTCAGAGTCCTGGAGCTGGAGAAGCCACAGGGAGACCCATGCTGGGGTTGAGATCCTTCCACTCACCAATCTGGATTTACAAGTCTTTCCACCCACTGCCCTGTGATCGATCATCCTGTATTCAGTATTATGGCATGTCCACATGCATCTAAAGAGGTATTTATGGACTAGAATTGGATATATGGGCTAATATTGAACTTATGGACTTGATCTGGACTGGACTAGGATGTTTCTCAATATCCAATTGCTCTTTTATATAAAGCTCTTTCTTCTACACATATGAGTCTCCCTTGATTTCTTTTCTCTAGTCACCCCAGATGAACTCACTGAAACTGTAGATTTGTAGGAGTAGAAAGTCTCATTTTTTTCCCCGAAGAGTGGCTGGTGATTTTGAACTGCTGACTTTGCAGTTAGTCACCCAGGAAATAGCCTACCCTGCCATCAGGGCTCCTCCGTGAAGACTACAGACTAGGAAACCCTGAGGGGAAGTTCTCATGCGTCCTGTTGGGTATCTTTGTCAGAAACAACTGGATGGTAATTGTGTTAGTCCAGGTAGACTAGAGGAATAAATTTCAAAGCCACGCATATAGATATAAGGAATGGGTTTATATTCAAGGGGAACAGGACATTGAGAAAACATATCAGCCCAGTCCAGCTCAAAGTCACAAGTCCGATATTAACCCATATGCCTGAAATCAGTCCATAAAGTCTCCTGACTCACGAAGTCACAGGTCAGTGACTACAGAGTCCCGGCACCAACAGGGGTCTCCCCATGTCTCCTTGCTTCTAGGGCTCAGGGTCCATCAACAGCATCTCGTGGTGGCAGAAGCAACTCATCGGTAGAAGAGGCCTTCATGTGGCTGCCCCAGCCTCAGAGGTCCGGCTCCATCAGGGCAAAGCCATGTGGTTTTTCCACCGGCTACTCCAGCCTCCCAGACGCCGCCATTTTGTGTTGCCTGTGATTAATCATCTCTGAAACTAACTCCCAACAACTGGGGAAGATAGCTTCTCATCTTCACAAGGGAAATATCATGAGATTTCCCAGGAGTCTCAGGTGAAAGCCATGCCCACACAGAGGCCTCATCGGCTACTCAATGGCTTTCTCCAGATTAACAGACCAGACTCCACCCCTACATTTCAATCATAAAATTAACATAAGTACATGACTGCACACTAATGTGTACTGGGTTGGCATTTTTCTGATAATATTTCTATTAAGGAATCTGCATATGATGGTTTTCCCATGAAAATAAAATAAAATTACCAATTTTGGATAATGGATTGGAAGTATGAATAGGAGGTATGCTCCATTCTCACCGAAATCCCCCCTTCCAACAGAAAATCACTTCAGAGACACATTGAACTTGGTCATGTCACTTCATTAAAATGATATGTCCTTTTGCTGAACTTCGCTTTTCTCATTTATAAATTATTTTCTGTAACTAGACTTTATGGATACGTAGAGACTGAGGAGACCCCTGGATCTATGAACTACAAGCCACAAGACCCACGTAGACCCCAACTTTCCTACACTGTTTTCTTTAAGCCAATCAACAATATCGTTCATCTTACAAAGCAACTTCACTCTACGCATTGCTCTCTTTTAAATCATCTCTAAGAGATTAAATGGAGAGCCAAATTAAACTTGCAGCCGGTGAGATATTCCTAACTCAGAGCAATGTGACCTTATAGGCTAGGTAAGAACTGCTCTTTATGGTTTCTGACACTATAAATCTTTACGGGAGAACACAGCCTCATCTTCCTCTAACAGAGTGGCTGGTAGGTTTGAACCATGGATTTCCTGGTCCACAGCACAACATTTAACAGAGATAGAATATTAAGGAACAGAGAGTATAATTTAAAGATGGTGAAATGAATGTGCTGTGGATGGGAGAATGGGCAATCAACTGTACAGGTACAACTAGTTGAATGGGTGTACATTTGGGGCATCTTTTTACATCGAAAATAAGGACTGGGGGGAAAAATCATTTCCTGAGTATGAACAGCATCAAATTATAAGACAGTTATAACAGGCACAGGGAAGTTTAGAATCTGTAATCGTCAGAGTTTTATGGCTTTAACATACCACTTCCCAACCTGCTCCCACCCACGGACACACACACACACACACACACACACACACACACACAGAGCCCTGGGTTTGCAGAACGGTAGTGAAATACAGTCACTGCTATTTAGGTCAATCCTTCTCACTATGGTAATTAGCCTTCAGTATCCTGACAGACTCAAGTATATTTTGAGATTCCAATTCTGTGTAACTGTATGAGTTATATATAGATTTCCCCTACAATTTATTTTTCTATTTTCACATCCTTATTACCAATTAAAAAATAGTTTTACTAGAATAAAATGCTACTTGTCAGGTAGCCGTCCCAAGGATGAACATTTCCATGTTTCCTAAGATGACCCTTAAAAAAAAAAGCATTTTGTGTCAAATACAAAAGAATTAGAATTTTAATTTCAGAAAATACAGAAAGCAGTATTATATAGTAAACCACAAAAAGTTAGACTTAAAATAAATTCGCCCATTAAAACACCTTTCTGACGAGCGCATTCCTACTCATACCCAATCATGTAGAACACGAAGCGGAATTGTCCCAAAGGGTTTCTACGTCTGCCGTCTTTGCAGGAGACTGTCACAACTTCCTCCCATGGAGTGGCTGGTGGGTGGGTTCCAGCAAATGGCTTTTCGGCTAGCAGCTGTGTGCTTCATTTCTGTGTCACCAAGACTCCTTTAATGTAAGCTGCTGCTCTTGTTCTGACTCACAGCAACTCTATGTGCAGCAGAACGGAACGCTGCTCAGTCCTGCACTGTCTTCACAGCCATCTTAAGTTTGAGCCAATTGTTGCAACCACTGCTTCTACCCATCTTGTTGTGGTTGTTGTTTGCTTATTTGTAAGAGATATAGTCAACTTTCAAAATTCTTAGAGATTGACTGTGGTAGTGACTGTGTAACTCTTCTTTCTTGAAACAAATTTTATTTTATTGGGGGCACTTACAGTTCTCATCCCAATCCACACATATATCCTTTGTATCAAGCATACCCAGACCTATGTTGTCATCATCTTTTTCAAAACATTTTCTTTCTACTTGAGGCCTTGGGATCAGTTTCTTATTTTTAATTTTTCCTCCCTCCCTGCCTCTCCCCCCTTGATAATTTATAAATTTTTCTTCTTTTCCCCATGTCTTACACCGATCACTGTCTCCTTTCATCCACTTTTCTGCTGCCCATCCCCCTGGGATGGGGGCCATACGTCGATTATTGTGATCAGTTCCCCCTTTCGACCTGCCTCTTTCACTTACTCTCCTAGTGTCTCTGCTTCCTTTAGTGGGACTGGAAGGTTTATCTGTTTGTTATTTCTTGAGTCGACTCCTCTTGTTGAGGCCCTTCTTTCTTGCTAATCAAGCACAAAGTCTAGGGACTGATCTCTGCTGACACCATGTCCAAAGCACATGAAACAAAGATCGCCATATTTGCCTCTAAGCAGCATCCTGACTGTACTTCTTCTAAGACACTGCAGGGATTTATTGCCCCACAGTTCAGAAGTCTGAAGGAAGAGTGTTTTTCTAGGAGAGATCCTTCTTTGCTTCTCTCCATTCTGGTAACATGGAAGCATTTGGTCCTTGGTGATCTGTGTTTGGCATCTGTCTTTCCCTTTTCTGTGTTGCTTAGAAGACAATTGGGTTTAGGACACATCCAGCACCTACCTGATCTCCTTAGTATAACAAAGGAAAACTTATGCTCAAACAGATTTGTATTCATAGGAATGGGGGTAAAATTCCAATAATGAATAGACAAGTATATCTGGGATGGAATCACAATTTAATCCATAATAACTTATGTGTATAAGCATCCTGTGGCATCTATGCACAAAAAAATCCTTATTTACATAAAATTAAAATACAGATGAGCATCCTAAAATTTTATTCCATAAAGTTGATGACCAACCCCTATGGATAATTCAGATACTGCTCCATGTCTAGGGTATTCCTATTCTGTGGGCAGATGAATGTAGATTCATGGCCTGAAACACACAGAAGCCATTTTTAGATATAAGAGGAAGTCTAACCCTATTGTTTAAAATAAGACCTTTCAAAGATGCTTCAGTAATATATGAAGACAGTGAACAGTATATTTGCCATTTAAACTAAATGTCTAGATCAAGTGTCGGGGGGGGGAATTATGGTTGTTATATGCATCATATATTTCTTTGACGTCTTATGCAACATGAGGACTGATTTTCTATTTTTGATTGGTTTCATAAATAACCTTTTTTAGAAACTGGCTATGTTTGTGTATATTTCTCAACCTTTCATTGATTTAACCAGATAGGAGTCTTCTTTGTCACTGTCGTTGTTGGATGTTGTCTAGTTGAATTGATTCATACTCATTCTGTGTAACAGAACTCCACCCTGGGAGAAGAAATCTTTATGAGAACAGATTACAGGGTCTTTCACCTGTAAACTTGATGGGTAGATTGAATGATCAACCCTTCAGCTGGCAACTAAGAACTTCAACACAGTACCACCCACAGCCTCATTAACATATCTAGAGAATAGATAGACATTCGCCATATTTACCAAATCTCAGTGTAGGCTCTTTTCATATGAGGAAAGTAGCAGCGTTGATAGCAAACATTATTATCATCTTGGATTCCGATGCAGCAGTTGCTTATTCATTCATATAGCCAACAAATATTGTTGTTCTCAGTCATGACAATAAATTGGAGGCAAGAGAGACAAGATCCCATTGCCATGGAGTCAAGTCAGACGTCTGAAACCAAAAAACAAGCTCACTGCCATCGAGTTGATCGTGACTCATTGTGAGTTCTATATAGGATTTCCAAGGATGTGCATCTTTATGGGAGCAGATAAGTTCACCTTTTTCCCATGGAACAACAGTCTATATTTTGACATTCTATGTATATTTTAGCAAGACCTCACCATAAGAAAGTGTCAATGGAAAATACTAGGCAAAGAAGTTAAATAGTCTGACAGAAATGAAAGATGGTGGGTTGCTACTTCTGTTTGGGTAGTCCAGGAGCTAGGCGCACTGGTGGCTAAATTGAAAAGAAGTTAACTGTTAACAGAGGGTGATAGTTTCAACACACCTGCCACTACATAGGAGAAACATACAGCATCTGTTCCTGGAAAGCGTACAGTCTTAAAACTCTAAGGATGACTTCTACTCTGTTCTATGTAGGGTTGCTATGAGTTGAAATTAACTTAATCACAATGAATTTGATTTTGGATTCTACTGAAGACCTGGCTTTAGCCGGTAATAGAAACAGAAACTTGGAATTTCATATTACAAAGGCCAGATAAAAGACCTTGGTGAAAGGTGCCCACTGAGGACATATGGGAGCGTGAGCAAGAATGGTGAAGAAAGCAGATGGTGCCCAGCTATCAAAAGATGTAACATCTGCGGTCTTAAAGGCTTGAGCATAAACAAGCAGCCATCTAGCTCGGGAGCAACAAAACCCACCATAATAGAAGCTCACTTGCCTGTGTGATCATGAGGTGCTGAAATAATCAGATATCAGACATCAAAAAACAAAAATAAAAATCAATGAACCAATTGACTCCCGATATCGCTGAAGACAAATGGATGCAGAAGCAAACAGAGTAGAAGAAACTATGGTGCCCAGCTACCAAATGATCGAATGTCTGGAGTCTCAAAGACATGAGGATAATTGAGTCGCCATTCAGCGCAGAAACAGCAAAGCCCACATGGGAGAAGCACACCAGCATACATGATCAAGGGGGGTCGAAGCGAGCAGATATCAAACATCAAAGAACAAGAATCACATCACCACGAATGAGGAGGAGAGCAGGGTGGGGACCTAAGGTCCATTGGTGGATACTTGGTCACCCCTTTACAGGGAAGCCACGGGGAGGACACAGACCAGTCAAGGGGCAGCTGGGCAGTGATGATGCATACAAGTTTCCTCTAGTTCTTGAAGTCTTCCTCCCCTCAACCATCATGATCCCAACTCTACCTTAAAAATCCAGATTGGAGAAGGTCCACTGGTGGAGAGGAGAGCTGGAGATTTGGGGAAACCAGGATGGGTGAGCCCCTTTGGGCCAGTGGTCAGATTGGAGCTGCTGGAGGGGTAGAGAGAAGGTGGGGTAGAGAGACAGAACCAACTGCAAGGATATATACATAAGCTCCTATTTGAAGGATGTGCATCAGGAGGGTGGGTTGGGGGAGAGGTCGGGCAGTATAAGATATGACATAACAACAATGATTTATAAAGTATTGAGGGTTGGTGGGAAGGGGAGAGCAGGGAAAGAGGGGAAGGAATAGAAACGCCGATACCAATGGGCTCAAGGGAAAAGGCAGATGAGTGGAGAACGATAATAGCAGCAGACATATGAAGATGTCTGGCACAGTAGGTTTATTTATCTATTGTGAAAAACAATGCACAAGCCCCCAATAAAATGATTTAATAAAAAAAAACAGGATATGCAGATATATTTCAGGATAAAAAGAGACACTAAATTTAAATGTAATTGAACTCCCTCCATTAGAGATAAATTCCAAACATGAAGCTCACCTCTATGTTCCCTAATGCAGCTCACGTTTTAGATCCAGACACAACTTCAATGGCATTTTCCTTTAAGTTTGAACTAAATGTGCTCTGGTTTACAAAAATCATTAAACTATAAATTTGAAAGAATTAAGTAAGAAATATAAATGATCGAAAACGGAGTCAATTTAGAAAATTTTAAATTCTCTTAGTGAACTGGGAGGGCACATGAACATTTAATGAAAACAGAGACAAAACAAAATAACGTTTGCCTCATTTCAATGTCTTTTTTATTGCATCAATCTACATGCTGTTATCAACCTACAATTATACATGAGATTCACAATGGACCTTGTGAAATTCAGAAATGTAAAAAAGTTAACACCGAGTCTCAGAATATTTAGAATGTGCTTTGTTCATTGTTATTTCTATTTCTCTCATAAGGATAAAAGCAAAGTATTCTTTATCTAATATTTAAATATTTATTTTAGCTACCACTAGGCAAAATAATCAGTTGATAGACATATAAAATGATAAGTGGTATGTATAATATAAATATTCCCAGTTGTGCATTACTACATGTATATGTTAATGTCACTTTGATTATAATAGCAATAAACTTCATTAAGCAGTAATTATGCTAAAAAAAGACCTGAGTGAGATGAAAGAGCCAGATGTTTGTAGGGAAATTGGGTTTGAGGACCTCGATGGAAGACAAAGTAAGAGAAGAAATCAGCCAATGAGACGTTGTGGGTCTTTGTAAATCAAGGTAGAGAGCTTTCGAACACCTAAAGGGAGCTCACAATATGATATGCTTTCTAAGGTAGTGGGACAGCAGCAGCGGGGGTGGGGGGAGATCTTCAATGAGATAGATTGACGAAGTGGCTGTATTGATGGACTCACATCTGAAAACAACTCTGAAGATGACTCACGTGCTTTATTCTCTTCTCCAGAGGGTTGCCCTGAGTCACAACCAAGCCCACGCCACTTGACGGCCATGACAAATCACTGCAACACCAGGAGCTTCAGCCCCTTAACCAGAAATAGAATTCTCATTTCCACATTTAAGTGGAAAATCCCGTGTTTTACGAAGAAACTCTGCCAAGTACCCCATCCGATTGGCACAGTTAGGATCAATGAAGAACAAAAAATCCTCATTGCTATTCATAGAACTCTGTAAAGCAGTGGAACTATCTTTCCAAGATTGAGAAACAGGAGCAGAAAGTCTCACTTTGATCCCTCTGAGCAGTTCACTCTCCATTAGTGCTAGCCAGTGGATTCTGCCTCACAGCGTACCGACAGGACAAAGTAGAACTGCCCCTGTGGGTTTCCAAGACTGTAACTCTTTACTAGAGTAGAAATATTTAAAAGCTATTGGTTTCGAACTGGTGGTTGGCAGCCCAAAGTGTAACCATTATGCCATCAGGGCTCTGACACTTAGAATAAAGACTCTATCAAGCAAAGGAAGTAAGTGTGCATTTCTTGCTGAATTTCACTTCTTACAGGTAAAAGAAGAAAAAACATTAATAACCTGGGACCCTAAGTCATAATGGTTGCTCTGGACCCTAATTTAGTAATGAATTGGGCCAAGGATGGGGAAATGGGGATTTATACACTCTACTTCTGTGTGGGTTTCCATTAACAGCACAATTTCGTTCTCACAGGTGCTTCTGAGACACCATTAAAAATCACTTGGTTACATCATTCATCAAGGAAATGGCTGTTTAGTCAGTTTTTTCTGTCAAAACTCCAAAGTGTTTTAAGAGGACAGCGCCTGTGGGATATGGTGTATGTTTCCCCCAAAGTATATTGAACCCAATAAACGTAGGCAGGATGTAAACTGTGGGCACACCAGGGAGCTCCCTTGCTTATGAACAATGTGAGGGACACGTTTTTCACTCAGCAGGCAGAACTTCTCAGGGGACACACGATTTCTGTATGTTTTTTTTACTTTTAAGGATTTTTGCCTCCAGTTTGCAAACTCAATTTTCCTTTCCTGATAGGCATGTACAGAAAAAATGGAGCCATAAAATGTAGACCATTCCGATTTCTGAATCTATATAGGCCCCTCTCCCATTCCATGCCTTCTGTTTATAATGTCGAAGTGCAGCCTCCTCTTCTCTTTTCTGGAGCTTTGAGGCAAAGGACATTACTTTCTCTGAGATGCTTTCTCTCAAATGAGTCTTTCACATTGGCACCATTTCCTGTATAGGAAACTCTTCCTGGAGGCCTAGAGCAATTCTCTACTCAGTCTTACCACTTCACATTCTAACCTCCAGAGAGTTTTCATAGCCACTCCATTCCCCAACCTTCTCTTCCCTCTAGTGAAAAAGTATTTTAACCTTCATGACTCATCCTACCACTTCTCATAAAGGTCACCCTATTATACTTGCCATAGGTATCTCCGTAGCTTCTATCAGAGGAAGAATAAGAAGTCTCCAAAGACTTTTATGCCCCCATCCCCAAACCTGTGAAAGTTTCCTTTTGCAGGGTGATAGGAAGTCAAGGCCACCTATAGATATGAAGGTGACCATAAAGCAGGGAGATTATCCTAGATTATCTGGGTGGGTCATATCTATTGGTCCTTATAAGTAGAAGTGGAGGCAAAGGAGGAAGAACTAGAGAGATGGTGAAATGACATGTTCCAGTAGTGTTGCCTTTGCAGTGGGAGGGATAGAACCACAAACCAAGGAATACAGAAAGCATCTGAACATTGGGAACAACAAGGAAATACATGATATCTAGGGCCTTAGAAAAGGCTCCTAATGCTGATGTTGCTAGATTTTAGCCCCATAAGAGTCATGCCAGTCTTCTGACCCACAGAAGTAGAAAATAATAAAGTTGTGCTCTTTTTAATCACCATATTAGTGGCAATTAGTTACAATAGTATTAGGAAACTAATATAGCTTCTATAATCCAACAGTCCCTAGATTTTCCTCCCTCTCTCTGCCTGCACATCTTTGTAGGTATACCTGGCCCCACTCAGGCTTTAAATCCTTATGCTTTGTCCAGCATGCAGTTGTCTACTTAAGCTTAAGTTGTCTACTTAAGCTCCCTGGGATCTAATAATTACTACATTTATAGTCTTAGGATGTTTCTTGTTGAGCTCCAGGTCTTGAAATACAAATATGTTCCTGACAGCTTTTCTGAAATATTTATTTATCACTTCAAAAAAATTAACAGCAGAAAACAAAACCATGACCTTTCCCCTCAAAGTGGACTTACTTTCAGCAGGATCTCGCTCAGAGTGTGAAATCATCTTCCATCCAGTCGCACAGCCCTAGGGTCATTTTTGACACCTTGATCACTCTTTTACCTCCTGTGTGGAATTCATTGCCATCTGTCAACCTTGTTACTTGCTAAATATTCTTAGAAAATACTCAATCACTGCATGCCTCCCCTGCTGCCATTCTGTTAGTTTTCTTTTACATCATCAGAAATGACACAAAATAGAAGCTTAAAAGAGTCATTAGATCATTTATTAGGTGACAAATTGAAATCAGCCCAACAGCTATGGCAACAAAACTTAGGAGGAAGGTCCCATTCTGAGTCGATGGGTGAGGAACTGAGACACAAAGATGCCCTCAACTTGCTCAAGTTATTATCCAAGAATTGAACTCAGTTACCAAGTATCTCTTATTTATTGCTCTCTTTTAAGAGGTGGTGAAAAGTTTGTCACTCTCCTGGGAAATGAACTGGAGTATTTAGCTAAATGAGACATGTAAGATCCTGGGAGAAGGTGAGTGTGCAGAAGGAATTTGGGGACTCGGCTAATGACAACACCCACTTTTGAGTACAACTGGTAGAAAGGGTTATGTGTAACTTGCAAACTTTTGAATCTGACCTTTCTGCCCTGTTTCTTGGGGTTTTTAGTAGCCCATTTGTTTTCTTTAAGGGGGAAATTTTCCATTGGATTTTCTACTACACTTTGAAACTTTAATTTTCTCTATTTCTGATGAGTCAACAATATGTCTTTAAAACTTTAATTTGAAGTTTGCAATCAAATTTTGAAACTTTAATTTTCTCTATTTCTGACAAGTCAACAATATCTGTCTTTAATCTAAAGGAACCTCAGTTGTTTCAAGTTGCTTGACCAATCATACAGGTAAGCACTTTAAATTTGTCAGCCAATGCTCTCGTAAAGAGCTGTACTCCCAGAAACCCAGAGAGGGCAGAACTATGCTTTCCACATGGTCACTCTGAGTTAGAAACCACTCAAAGGCAGTTGGTTCTTGAAAAATGAGCTTGAAATCATTCCAGTTGCTGTGGACTTTAAAGGTAAACTGGACCATTATCTTAATGAAATGAATATATTAAGTCTTTCATATATTATGCTAATTATTAGTCTCTATAGGCTATGACTTTTGCTGCGATTATTTTATCTTTGACATTTTGGGGAAAGTACAAGCAATAGATGCTAAAATGAAAAGTATTAAGATAATTCTTAAAAGTTTGTTTTTATGATTTAATGATTTTATTGGTGTTTAGTATTTAAAATACCAATGACTAAATATTGATTTAAATAAATAAAGTGAATACATGTTCATTCTTTTAATATGACAGCATTGTGCAAGAATATACTGGTCATGAGGTAGGTAGATAATTTCAAATGTTGGTAATTTCATGGAGGTAGGTAATTTCGAATGTTGTTTCAAGTAACGATGACTGAAGATTCCTTAGGCTAGTGGTTCTCAACCTGTGGGTTGTGACCCCATTCAGAAGTCGAACAACCCTTTCATGGGGTCAAAAAGACCACGGGAAAACACATATTTCTGATGGCCTAAGGAACCGAGACACCGCTCCTCTATCAATTTCCAGGTGGGTCTGCTAACAGGCAGATAATGTTACTCATGCTGCACCATGCTTCAAGTCAAAATTTCATTTATTCGTAATTAGAGATAAATATTTCACAATGTATAATTAAATATTGTTTATGTGATTAATCACTATGCTTTAATTATTCTCAATTTGTAACAATGAAAAGCATCCTACATATAAACTATTTACATTATAACTCATAACAGTAGCAAAATTACAGTTACAAAGTAGCAATGAAAATAATTTTATGGTTGGGGTCACCACAACATGAGGGACTGTATTAAAGAGTATTAAAACTGCATTTGGAAGGTTGAGAACCACTCATTTAGGCTCAGGAAATTTGTATGTAATGTAATGTAAAAACAGTACTTTTCAGAACTAGGAAGACTTGTTTGGAATTCCATAATCACACTATTCAATTTGATAGCAAATAAATCTCAGTGAATAACTTTGCAGTTTCAAAGCAAAGTGATGTGACATCAAACTAGAGAAGAAAACTTTGCAAAGCAAACAAACCACTTTGCTAGGCAGTACTCTAGAATAGAGAACTTTATGCAAAAGTCTGTTACCACACAAGCAAGATATGTAACACAGAAATAATTCTTGGTTAACACAGGTTAAATAAGTTCAAGGAGAGGAATACAACTTTCTTCCCCTCCCCCCATGAACAAAGGCTATTAATATAGAGAGACAGTATAACATTCAATGTGTATAAATGGGAGGTAGGCAATTTCAAAGGTTGTGTATCAAGACCTTTAGACTCTTAGAAGTATCTAGAATATTAGAGTTCTGCATAAAAACTTTGATACACAGACTAAGTAAAAACTCTTTTGAAAACGGAGTAAGAAAATCAAAGGAGAATTGATCACTGGAGTCCTAGATCCTGAGAATTGCCCCCAAAAGCTTATTTCATCTGTTTTGACTGTTACCAGACATTTCTGTGCATTAAAGCAGCTTTTTTCTGAAAAAATGTAGAAATATAAACTATTCAAGAGAAGATAAACTAAAATTATACTAGTTTGGAAAAAATAGTTTCTCATAATCAATATTTTCCTATTCCTGTTCTCATACTTATTCACCAGGTTTTAGTGCTGTCTTTTGTTTTGCAATATTTTAAAAAACGGAAGGAAAAAAATTAACCCCAAAGGTATTGAGCATAATTTTCATAGGCAGAAGTATTCCTTTATTGTGTGGAACTGCCTAAATAAATGATTAGTTGAATATTGCAAAGACACTCTTGGGGGAAAAGAGAACGGTATCATGATAAGAAGCAATTCAGTTAGCCTGTGGCAAAATTTAAAACAAAATTATCTCACCTATCATGTAAAATAATAGCAATTTTTCATGGATTGTGATAAATTGAAGTTTCTTTTTTTGGGGGGGGAGGGGGGCATCACTGCTCTCCGGCGGTGGGTGTAGGAGGCCCAGCCCCACTGCTGGAATTGAACCTCCATCCCAGTGGGCCACAGTGCCGCGCACAACCACTACGCCACCGGGGCTCAGCCCTGAAGTTTTTTAATATGGCCTCTCTAACCCATGTCTCTGAAGCTTCCATCAAATGATCGATTGGAACTAAGAAATAGAGCAGGTGTAACACTAATTGAGAGGATTTTTCAGTTTTCATTGCCACTCTCCACCCCCACCCTGTGGCTCTAAGAATGAGCTATCTTTCCAGCAGATGTTGACAGAGAAAGCCCAGAAACGTGGGAAGAGCACATTCCAGGTCTCTATCTGAAGTGGCAGAGGCTGAGACAAGAGACAGTGGAGGCTGGAAGGACAGTAGAGGACAGAGCAAGTAAAGAAGCATTGAGATGACGGAACTGTGAGAGACAGAGAAACGGGTTGGCTTCCTGGCCTATAGAAACAGAAGACAAGGGACTTTGTGACTGAGTAGCTGTGGACTGGGGAGATATTTGGAGGCTGGCTGAAGAGAGGTGTAGCTGTGGACAAATGGTCTTAAACTTCCTGTTCACTGGTCCTCTTAACTTCCCTAAGAACTTCCCTCCCTAGCTTTGAGTGTCGTCTCTGAGTCCCATGTGTCCATGACAATCAGTTATTGAACACAGCATCGAAGTAGAGTGGCCTTGGATGAGCAGTTGGCCTCAGAGTCGGTAAAGGGGGATGGAGCATAGAATCATGTCTGACCTCAGTCTCTTGCAAGAGAGAAGCCAGAGGAGATCGGCGCGGGCCCTCTCTGAAGTTTATTCCATGGACATTCCTATATAGTGTTTTCTCAATTTTAAATGCGTGCTCTGCTGCTGTGGTACTGTTGATTTCATAACAGTCCTGCAACTGGCTTCACCTCTTGGATCTACCACTGAATCATGCTTTACAGAGAGCTGGCAAAAAGAGGAAAACCTTCAATGAAATGGTTGAGTACCATGGCAACAAACGAATTCAAACATAGCAACTAAAGTGGGGGTGGCACAGCATGGGGCGTGACTTTGCTCTGTCACACCTGGGCTTGCTAGGAGTTGCAACCACCTCAGTAACACCTAACAACAACAACAACAACAACCATGTGCCCGGAGCCTGTATTTCCTCTCAAGCGTATTTTGAAGCCTCACAGTTACTTTTAGTTAAGATGAACCACAAGAATCCTCAAGAACAAGTCAAAACCTAATCTCTCTGAGTCAAGGATTTCCAGGTGTCTATCAAAGTGGACACTAACATGAGAGTGCAGTATTTGCTATTTTCTCAACCGTCTCCTAAAACTAGTGAATTAAATATAAGAATGTGAACACCTTGACAAGTTAGTGGCTTGGATTGCACTTTACAGCTAAAAGAAATATTGGCTTCCTAACCCTCTCCCTCTTAATGTATTTGTATAGAGATCGCAAGAGGTATTTTGAAAAAATACTGAGCTTCAAAGGCAGCCATACACAAACAAGTCCCAATGTATGCTAACAGGAAAAGAAGAAACCCTCATTTGATAAATCAGCAAAATGGAGGAATGTAGTAATGAAACACTTGAGTAAGCAAAACAAAAAAAAATGGGTTATTTTTTAAATAGGCTAAATCAATTACTGGAATGATTTAGAATGAACTTCACACCTTTCTCCTTGGCTATATGTATCAACTTGCCTGTGTCATTGTTCTTAGCATTGGAGAATTATCCTGTACTTTTTTTTTATCTGACTGAATTATACATGGTGGAAATTCTACTATCTATGTTAATAACATAGGATTAAAGGCAGTCAGTCGTGTTGAAGAAAAAGATGCAATCTATATGAATAGAAATGTATTCACTCACAGTTTAGGAGGCTAGAAAATGAAGTGAAGTATCCCAGATTACAGGAAAAACATTCTCTATGGAATAATATCTTTCTTTTCAACATGTGTAGGCTCAGCATTCCATGGAAGACACACACCAGTCTGTGTGATCATGAGATGTCGATGGATCAGATATCAGACATCAAAGACCCAGAGCAAAGAAATCATACTGTGAGTGAGTGGCAAAGTGCGGAATTGAGGCACAGAGCCAATCTGTAAGCAATTAAGCATCACCTAACAGAAGGGTTGTGGGAAGAAATCAGGTCAGTAAGGGTACAGTGTAGCAGCGATGGAACATACCGTTTTCCTCTCGCTCTATTATGCTTCCTACCTCCCCACTATCATAACCCTAATTCCACCATAAAAATCTAGCTGTATCAGAGCATGTACATAGGTACAGATAAGAACTGAAAACACAGGGAGTATAGTACAAATAAAATCCTCAGGACCAATATCAAGCATAGCCATACCAAGAAGGTGGGGGCAGAATGGGGGAGTTGATCACAATGACTTACCTATAACCCCTCCCCTGGGGATGGACAGCAGATAAGGCGGTGGAAGGAGACACCGGACAGTGCAAGACATGATAATTTATGATTTGTAAATTATCAAGGGTTCATGAGGGAGGGAGGAGAGAAGGGATTGGGAAAAAAATGAGGAGCTGATACCAAGGGCTCAAGTAGAAAGAAAATGCTTTGAAAACGATGATGGCAACATATGTACAAATGTACTTGGACAATGAATGCATGCATGGATTTGTGATAAGAGTTGTAGCAGCCCCCCCAAAATGATTTTTTTTAATTTTTAAATATTCATAATAAAACAAATAATATAAAAGACACCTTTCTTAGAGTTTTCAACATAGAAATCAGAACTAAAAAGGAAGAAAAAGAAAATAGAGCTAAAGAATTAGAGATTGATTTAGCATTATACCACTAGCAAAGGGCAAACTCCTGTCTGGAATACTAAGGATCAAGTTGTCTCAGATGCCATATTCCGTTGTCAGACTCTTGCCTCTCTCCAAAGAAACCTTCAGGTCATCCAGGAGAAACACACTGGAGACAGAATAAGAACACAGGAGAGTCAGACGCTGAGGGACCTGTGAGGAGACAGAGATTAATCCCCACCAGAGTTTCTGAAGGAATTAATAGTGGAGGAAATACTCATGCGAATTCCCTGGGGTAACCCTTGGGGGGAGCTGTATTACAGGACCCTTCAAAGTGTTTGCAGTCAGTGAATGAAGACTAAGTTAGACAAGAGCTGGTCTGCTCAACCTTCTGGAAATAAACTACCTTTGTTTTATCTTAGCGCTCCCTGTCTGGGGGCAACAGCACCCCTGTGAGAGAGTTCTGAATAACCTTCCACTTTTCGGAATATAAAATCGCTAAGGCGAGTGTTTTCTTTTTAATACCTCCTTTTAGATCCCAGAACTATAAATATATTTATCCTACCCAACACAAATAGCTCAAAAAGTAAGTGAACAAAAAACTAAACAAAGAGCTTCTTACATAGATTAAGGATAGTGCATTTTGGATGCTATTAGTTTCCCTCTAGAATATTCCATCTATAATTTTTTTAAAACGCCGATTTTGTGTCAATAAATTTATTTCACAATCCACTAATGGGTTATCCTATGTAGGTTTAAAGCCACTAGTCTAGGGGGATTTTAAGAGTTAAGCAGAAGAAAGTAAAAACCCTATCCCCTCCCTCCAAATATGATAATTATAAAAATATGTTAAATGATATTTATTTTGTTTCTGCAAAAGAAAAACTGCAAAAACAGTTTAATTAACACATTTATATGCTGTGCATGTTACCTACATTGGGTTGTCTTAACTTCTCAATCAATGTTAATCTATATACACATAAGCCTCTCTATATACACATAGTTATGCATGCATATGTATATAGATTATATATGCATACACATGTGTGTGAATCAATACAATTATTATCATTTTGAGTAAGAACATCACTACTATATTATTATTTTATATTGGGATATTCTAACACTATGCTTTTATTTCTCCTATAGGGTCGAATTGGATGAATTGGAATAAATTTGAGGACATTGATTTTTTTGTTTATTTGTTTGTTTTGGGGGCATCACTGCCCTCTGGTGGTGGGAGTTGGTGGCCCAACTTTGCTGTTGGATTTGAACCTCCAACCCAGTGGGCCGCAGTCCCGCGCACAACCACGATGCCACCGGGGCTCAGCGGAGGACATTGATTTTTATTTTGGTTTTTCTTTTCTTTATTTATTTTTTAAATCATTTTATTGGGGCTCATACAACTCATCATAATCAATACATACATCTATTGTATGCAAACCACATTTGCACACTTGTACATTTGTTGCCATCATCATTCTCGAAACATCCTCCTTCTATGTAAGTCCTTGGTATCAGTTCCTCATGTTTCCGCTCTGACACACTCCCCCTCCCTCGCTCATGAACCCTTGATAATTTACAGATCATTATTTTGTCATATCATCCACTGCCCAATGTGTCCCTTCACCCACTTCCCTTTGAGGGAGGAGGTTGCATACAGATCTCTGCAATTGGTTCACCTTTTCTACTTCACCTTCCCTCCACCCTCCCCGTGTCACCGCTGAAGGGATCATCTGTCCTGAATTCCCATGTGTTGGGCTCCTATCCACACCAATGTACACCCCCTGGTCTAGCCAGATTTGTAAGGCAGAACTGGGATCAAGATAGTGGAGGGGGGGGCGCGCGGGAAAGGACCAGGAGAGGAAGCATTTAAGAACTAGAGGAAAGTTGTATATTTTATGGTTACTGCATTGTACCTTGACTGGCTCTTCTCCTCGCCATGACCCTTCTGTAAAGGGATATTGCTTCACCTGCCAATGGACTTTGGGTCCCCAATCTGTTCTCCCCCTCATTTTTAGTTCTTTGATGCCTGATACCTGATCCCTTAGGCACTTTGTGGTCACACAGGCTGGTGCGCTCCTTCCCTGTGGGTCTTGTTGTTTCCAAGCTAGATGTCCACTTGTTTATATTCAAGACTTTTAACCCCAGACGCTGTATCTTTTGATAGGCAGGCACCATCAGCTTTCTATACCACTTTTGCTTATGCACACATCTGTTGTGAGCAATCATATCAGAAAAGTGTGCACATAATGTTATGATTGTTAGTTCTTTGAAGCCTGATAACTGATCACTTTGATGCCCCGTGGTCATATGGGCTGGTGTCTTTCTTCCATGTGGACTTGGTTGCTTCTGAGCTTGATGGCCACTTGTTTACTTTCAAGTCTTTAAGACCACAGATGCTCTATCTTTTGATAGCTGGGCCCCATCAGCTTTCTGCACCACTTTTTCTTATGCACACATTTGTCTTCAATGTGATTGTGTCAGGAAGGTGAGCATCATGGCATGCCAATTTAGTAGAACAAAGTGTTCTTGTGTTGAGGAAATATCTGAGTGGTGGTCCAATGCCCATCTTCTGTCTTAATACTAACCCTATAAGTATATGTACATACATCTATTTCTCCACCATCATATAAAATATGTTTACCTATGTACATGCCTATATTTAGACCTCTATAAATGTCCTTTTTACCTCCAAGTTCTTTCCTCTATTTCCTTTCACTTCCCTCTTCTCCCACTATCATACTCAGCCTTCATTGGCGTTTCAGTAATTTCTCTGTTACATTCCTCTTGATCAAGCCCTGCCAAACCTCTTACACCCTCATTTTGCTTGGTTATGCAAAAGGGCAGTGAAGAAGAGGAAGAGCTTCAATGAAATGGACTGAAACAGTGGTGAGAACCTTGGGCTCAGGCAAAACACTTTTTGAAGATGGCCCTGAACCAGGCAGTGCTTCTTTCTGTTGTACATTGAGTGTGTATGAGTCTAACTCAATTAGAAAATACCTAACAACAACTTCAATCTAGCATCTATAGCCATAGAAGGGTGTTATCTCATGTCATTTCAATACATTTCCTTTTCTTTTAAAATCATTTTATTGGGGGCTCATGCAACTGTTATCACAATACATACATAAATCCATTGTATGTCAAGCACATTTGTACATTTGTTGGCCTCATTGTTCTCAAAACATTTGCTTTCTATGTAAGCCCTTGGTATCAGCTCCTCACGTTTACCCTCCCTCCCCACTCCCCACTTCCTCATGAACCCTTAATAATTCATAAATTATTATTACCTTGTCACATATTGCACTACCTGATTTTTCCCTTCACCCACTTTCCTGTTGTCCATACCCCAGGGAGGAGGATGTATGCAGATCTTTATCATCAGTTTCGCCTTTCTATCCCACCTCCCTTCCACCCTCCTGGTATCACTGGTCCTGAAGGGATCTCAATACCATTCTCAACTTAATAAATTAATGTTAATATTGTTCTATTATCTAAAATTTACTGCATATTGAAAGATTGCCATTTGTCCCTGTTTAGATTGTTGCATTGAATATTAGAAAAATCTTTAAATATATATATGAAAATCAAATCTCTTATTTATATGTTTCATTCTTTATGTTTTCCTCTTTGCTTCAAATAGCAGTGCCTTTTAATAATAAAATTTCATTGTAAATTTTTAAAGTTTGTCAGCTGAGAAGACCCATCTCAACTCAATAATAAGTTGTTTATCTTTATGAGCATAATTTCATGTTCCATTTTTATGTTGTTCATTATTTTCATGAAGCCTTCCTGTCATTTAATACTTGAAGGTAATTGAGCAAGCCTATGGTCCAAATCCTGCATCCTATAAAACTCATTTGCCAAAAAAAATGAGTTGGGTACAATTCAAAATTTATCTTAAACTGACTTCTGTTTAATTATTAAAGTTGTTACATCAGGAATAGATAGAATTCTCCATTTCTGATTTGGAAGGAGAACATCTTGAACATTAAGAAATTCATCATGGTATTCAAAATTGACCGAGATTATTTGCTTGGTTTTAATAGCTATAAAGAAATGAGCACATGGCGTGGCTGAGCCCCGGTGATGTAGTGGTTGTGCGCGGGACTGCGGCCCACTGGGATGGAGGTTCAATTCCGGCTCCCAGGAGCAAAGGCTGGGCTTCCTACTTCCACCACCTGAGGGCAGTAATGCCTAAAAAAAAAAAAGAAAAGAAATGAGCACATGGCATGGACATACATCTAATGAATACCAATATTTATAGAAAATCATCCACCTTTTTACCTGTCAGAAGAATTTAAATTACAAGTTGAAAATCTGCTGGCAAAACAATTCCAGGTAACAAAAGCAGTGAAAAGCCACCTTAGGCCTTCAGTCTTCAGCTCAGAATAAAACACTGAGAAAAAACCATTCTGCTCAATTCTCCAAGAAATACAAACAACAAAAAGAATTTCGTCAAATAGGAAATTTCACGATGTGTTGGAACTTGTCAAACACTAGCATTCCCCAAGTATGCCAAGAATCTGGTGAGACACCAGGTCTCTTCAGGGAGAGGTGAGACAGGAGCACTCAGGAGACACAGCTGGACACTTTGGGGAAGAGCTCAGAGAATGAGACTGGGGAATAGCTAGAAGTCAGGTATGTACTGGTGAGTAAAGGGTGCCAGCAGGGTCACTATTTGTATAATAAAATAGCAACAAAACAAAGCAAAGTCACTGCCATTGAGTCGATTTCCACCCACAGAAACGCTGTGGGACAGGTGGGACAGGTGGAAAGTGTCCCGGTGGATTTCTGAGACTAGATATTTACAGGAACAGAAATCCTTATCTTTCTCTCTTGAAGTGGCTGGGGCTCAACAGTGTGGTCCGTAGCCCCACACAGAAGTTACAATGCCACCAGGTGTCCACACAGGAGGACAGTCTGTGTCGCAAACGAAAGAGTGAGTTTAGCCAATGTGTTGTGTAAAAGGTCCGCACACTAAAAATATAATTTAAAAATATACAATTTAAGTAATTTTAAAAAGTTAATTTAGCTGAAATCTTACAAAACATGTTCAAAAGAATTTGAAGAAATTAGCAAAACCTTATTGGAAGCTTTTCTTTTCTTTTGAAATCATTTTATTGGAGGCTCATGCAACCCTCATCACATACATCCATTGTATGTCAAGCACATTTGTACACTTGCATACATGTATACGATTTTCTATTCAAAGTTGGAACATCAGATCACTTTAATTAATTTGTAGACATAAACTATTGAATCAAAAAGAAGTTTTTAAGAAGTTTGAAATCTTTTCCTGCATACTTGTTTGCATATTATAAATTCCATCATGGCCACCTTAAATAATTAAGATGAATGAGCCAGAGACTAAATGTGGATTATTATATAAAAAAAATAATTCCTGCACCCACTTTAGTTGCCTGAAAATCTCTGAAACTTTCCAAAGACTGTATTTATTTGTTAGAAACTAATAAATTTGCTTCAATGTGTAGACATGAGTTAAACTTTATCAAAATGGTATATAGCAATAATTTGTATCATGTCTATCGGTTAAGAATGCAGCTCTGAA
Source organism: Nesogale talazaci (assembly GCA_004026705.1). Taxonomy (NCBI): domain Eukaryota; kingdom Metazoa; phylum Chordata; class Mammalia; order Afrosoricida; family Tenrecidae; genus Nesogale; species Nesogale talazaci. The sequence goes on from PVJH01013738.1 coordinate 33,968, forward strand.
GTGCAGCTGGCTGGTTTGATTTCGCGATCCACCATCTGTGCTATCAGGAAGGTTCTAGGGTTTTCCTGTAGAAAGATAAGGTTTTAATGAGATGAAAAATAGGAGGTAGGTAGCAGGGCTTCCTGGTAGCCTAGCTGGTTAAGCAGTCAGCTGCCTACTGAGAGACCAGCACTTCTAATCCACCAGTTGCCCCATGGGGGTAAAAATAGATGTAGCAGTGTGTTTCTGTCAAGATCACAGCATTAGAAAACCTTTGGGGCAATTCCACTCATCCCTCTAAAGTTAATGAAAGTCGAGATCAATTCAATGTCGGGATCAACTCAGTGCCCAGGAGTCATAGAAACATTATTCTGGTATATAATAAGTTCCCTAAAGTAAGAGCAATTCATGGCACAAATGTGATTGATTAGCTGAATTGCATAGGGAACATCTAGCAACTCTAGAGATATGAGAATCTAGGCTTCCCAGGAAGGGGTAAAGGTATACTATTACAACCCTACATCTGCTATAAAGGGATCCTCATGTGTCCTGATCTCCACCCTGTAGTTTAATGCTTTAGAGAATGTGTCAGCACAAAGACACTCTGCTGGAACCTTCTGGAACCTTCTGGAACCTTATCAAACCAGCGTATTAGTCCCACAACCCTTCCATATTCCAAGATGATGGAAAATGCAGGATTCCCAAGAGGAAAACTGACCATTTCACATTATATTGCACTCAAAGGTAAAAAGGGGGAAAACTTGTAATAATTTTCTATTAAAATGATGCTTGTATGATTATTTACAGTTTTTAAGCTGCATTTAATATATATTATGTCTCCTTCTACTTAAGGTAAATTCTCTGAGCATGGGTGGGCACTATCTACCACATCCACTTGGGAATCTCAAGGTTTAAAACACTGCCAAATGATGCCTTAGATTATTTTCAACCAACAGTTTAAAAAGTATCGCTTTGCTATTTAAATAACAATATCAAACATCAATAAATTATAAAGGCAACTACTGTTAAACACTCCGATATTACTTTATACAGAGCCTTCTAATGAGTTAAGCAGATATGAACTTATGCTTGTGGAAAACTTCATTGTCTTTTTATATGTAGTTCAATATAACATTTACCTGGAATTTTATGCAATGCACACTGATTTTGATAAGTTGAATGAAAAAAGAATCTGGTGACATAAAAGTAAGGAAAGATAATCTTACTTGCTCTGAGACTTGATCAACTTTCTAAATTCAGACAGATATAGGATTTATGCTTCAGGATATTTATAAATAATAAGGAAGACATGATATTGTCTTCTTAGGTATATGAAAGCAATAAGGGAATACAAAATTGCTTTTTGTTATAAAAACAAATGTGTACACAAATATGTTCCCACATATGCATTCATGCATACATGTGTGTGCACAGTGTGTAAATATGCATATAAAACATATTTATACACACATAAGAATGATGCATCAAGACAGGGAAAATGGAGTAAAGATGAACACTGCTGTTTCCTCCTCAGTTACTTGTTTCTATGGAAACATGACAGTTAACAGAAATATAAATTCTGAACTCCTTTACAGCATCATTGTTTGCTTTTCTTACCCCTTTCTTGACAGAGACAGGAGCAGAGCTAAAGCATAGACTTTTAAAATTAGGGTTTCATGACCCTAGCTAATGGTTCATTTTAAAACCAATGCTTCTCTAGCTGAAAGCAATTTCAGTTTTTATTGTAGTGAATTTGCTTTTAAGATTCTCCTTGGAAAAGCCATTAGGCTATGCATAATATAATGCAGATGACTTATAGTCTGTGAATAAATGTCATGCTTATAACTGTGCTACTATGTCCTGCAGAGTGATAGTATAAAATTAAAATTCAAAGGTTTAAATGGTGTACAATAAGTATACTACTTGATGGTGATATAAAATAACACATTGGCTTTGAACTGAAAGTTGAATTCAGTTTGAAAGGAAAACTGTAGAATAAATACCAGGCATCCCATTAAGTCAATTCCCCCCTATTGTGGTCAAGAATTGAGATTAATAAATATTTTATTTGTCAATTATTGTAAATGTCAATCAGGGAAAAATGCAAACCTATAAAATAACCTAAGTACAATAAGAACACTTTTGCATGAACTTGAGATTCATAAAACTTTTAGATATGTTGTTTTGATATTAGTACTAAAATTTTTACTTCTCCATTCTTTTACAATAAGTATTTTGGTTAATTCATGTTAAATTTTCAAGCTAATAATAAACATCAAACGTTTAATAAGTGTTAAGTATATCTCTCATTACCTGTCAGTTTGCTGCACTGTGACAACTTGCATGTTGCTATGGTACTGGAACATTTTCCACTGGTACTTAAAATATCAGTAGGATCACCTATATCTGGTTTTAATGGAGCCCCCAGACCAAGATAGATTTGGAAGGAAGGCCTAAGTGATCTATTTCTGAAAATTAGCCAATGAAGGTCTTGTGGATCATAGCAAAATTGCCCTATATAGTACTGAAAGAGTCACTTTCCATGTTTGAAGGTGCTCAAAATCCGTTGAGCATGCAATAAAGGATTTGAGTGGTCCAGTCCTGACTATGGTTTAGGACTGGCCATCAGGTTGTTCTATTGTGGTTTTCATGAGTCAGAACTTATTCAATAGTAAATACAGCAGTAGCTGTGTTGATTAGAGAAATCCAGGGACATTCATATATGTATAAAATCTTTATGTTGAAGAGTAATTGTATATTAAGAAAACATTCCAGTCCAACCCAGATCAAGTCCATAAGTCTGATAGTATCCTACATGTCCTTTATCAGTATAAATTCCTCTTCAGACTCATACAACACATGTGATGATGCTGAATGCAGGAAGATCACAGGACATTGGTGGACCCAGTGGTAGCATATGCTTCTTAGCTCGGGTGTAGATCTCCACATGGCTCCTCCTGCTCCAGAACTCTGGCTGTCATCAGTGTGGCTCCAAATGGCCTGTCAACAGGAATGTGATGCAGAGAAGGAGAGTGTGTGTCCCACCTCCAGCGAGGAAGACCAGAGTTCCTAGAATCCTCAGGAGAAGGTCATGCACACACAGAGGTCCAATTGACTGTGAGAGGCTAGACTTCAACCCTTTGCTTAAGTTGACAGGAGAATATATAACTGCCATAAGATATAGCTTCAAAACTCACTGCCAGCAAGTAATTTCCAACTCATAGTGAGCCTGTAAGACAGGGTAGAACTGTCCCTATAGATTTCTGGGACTTTATGGGAGTACAAAGCCTCATCTATCTAGGGAGGAATGGCTGGTGGCTTAGAACTTTTGCCTGCAGTTAGCTGCCTAATGTGCAACCCACTGCACCACCAGAACTCCCCAAAGCCGTTAAGATTTGCAAGTGTCCACTGAAGGGGGTTCACATAAAGTCTTAGACTCATCGAAACCTGAGAGACCATAAGAAACTGATTCACCTCCACAAAAATGAGATGGCCATTGAGAAGCAGTTCTTCATATACTTCTTACCATCTCATTCTTTATGGAAGATGATAAGACATTCTGCTAAGACTAAGAGTAGCAGAAGTTCAAGGCATTGTCTGTATGTCCAATGCACATACTAACAAGGCCACCATAGCACCATAGTGGGGTCACTCTCCTGTCAGATCTCTGATCTTAGAGCACATAGCAATATTCATGACTCTCTATACAATTTATTTTAGTCTTCATATGAGGCATACGAAATATCTGAAGAGCTCCTGTATTTATACTGTGCTGATGATTAAATGTGATTCCAAGTAAGAGGATAGTATATAGGCCTAAATGTATATAGGAATTTAGCTATAGAAAGATATCATTCTAGGCAAAGCAGAAGTTTATTGAAAAAGAGGACCACAAAGGGATGGATGGACACAGTGGTTGCACTGATGGACAACATAACAATAGTTATAAGGAAGACAAAGGACCAGGCAGTGTTTCTTTCTGTGGTACATCAGTCACTATTAGATGGCACCAAATAACAGAATGTCAAGGAGTCACTCAGTAGTACAGACCATTAAAAATCTCTTTTGTTAACTGAAAGTGGGAAGTTCAAGTCTATGCAGAGGCACCTTGCAAGAAAATCCTCCTGATCTGTTTCCTAAAATTCAGCCACTAAAATCCCTCTGGAGTAGAGATCTAGTCTGACACAAGTGGAACTGTCATGACCTTGGGTCATCTGAATAGTAACCAGCTTGGGTTTGATCTTTTCCTCTAAAGTTTATTTTTGCTCCATTCCCACTGAAAAGCTAAACATGACTTTAACAAGTTGCCACCTTGTAAGCAAAGGATATTTACCCCTTCAGTCCCCCTTTTAGGGACTCTTTAGAATCGCCTACTGCATTTACTTGGCTACTGGGAATGAGAGAAATTTTTTTAATCACACAAGGAATTCAGAACCCTGTTAATGGAATGCATCTCTTTCACACAGAGTGCACTGGACGAAAGTCAATGACCAGTCCAGTGAGGACATATCACAGATGGTGTCGGGTAACACAATGAATGTTGCCAACAGGAGACTAGACCCAACGCATTTTCACACATGTGTAAAATTAGATGCACTGCCACAGCATTGTGATCATGATGAAAAGTTTGAAACAACTAAAATACTCTTGGGCAGATGAATGAAAACTGATATAGGATATATTCATAACATGATTATATACAGTTCAAATAAATAAACTAAAAGTATGTGGACCTATGTATGGCATAGACATGTTTTGACCAAAAGCACACATAGTGAAAAAAGCTAGGCATGCCATGATAATTTTTATTAGCCCCATTTGTAAAAATATGAAAAGCACAGATGTACTTCACTGTGTGATAGTTTTCTTTTTCATTTAAAGGAATGATAAATATCAAATTACCTAAAGTAGAGATGTCTTTAGAGAAGAGAAGATGGTACACATATGAAAGGAAGCAAAGAAGACTCCTAACACACCTGAAATGCTTCATTTCATTTAAAAATATTTGACTATATTTAAAAATACCTGAGGAAATTTAGTGTAGGCTAGTTAATTAAAACAGCGAGCAAACATACAGGTAACTAACATGTTCCTATCCAATATTTCAATTCCCATGTTTGAGGAAAATCCCATTTAATTATTCTGTTGAATTTATCAAATGGAATTGTCATAAATTGCACTTTTCCTTAAAATAACATCTTTTAAAAACCCACTGTTATTTTTTCTCTTCAGCTTTGTACATTATGCTTAGTGTGATAATGTCAAGTTACCTTCTGAATATGATTTATTAAGCTGAAATTTTTTATAACGTAATGGTAAAAATAAGTTTTCTACATCCCCTTACAGAAGGGCTGCGAGGAGATGACCCAGTCATGGTGCAGTGTAGCAACAATACAATGAAACATAAATATTTCCTCTGGTTCTTTAATGCTACTGGCAATACCAGGAGGATGGAGGGAAGGTAGGGGAGAAACAGGGAACTGATCACAAGGATCTACATATAACCCCCTCCCTGAGGGACATACAAAAGAAAAGTGGGTGAAGGCGATGTCAGAGAGTGTATGACATGACAACATAGTAATAATTTATAAATTATCAAGGGTTTCTGAGGGAAGGCTTGGGAAGAGAGGGGCAAAAATGAGGAGCCAATACCTAGGGCTCAAGTAGAAAGCAAATGTTTTGTGAAGATGGTGGCAAAAATATATAAATATGTTTGACACAATGGATGTATGTGTGGATTATGATAAGAGTTGTATGAGCCCCCAATAAAATGATTTTTAAAATAATAATAATAATAAAAAGAATTGCTTGTCCCTGGAAAAGTACATCACACATCCAGGGTGAGCAAAAGAGAGCAAGATTCTCTTCAAGATGGATTGACAGTGGCTACCACAATAAGCTCAAATATAACTGTTGTGAGGATCCCACAAGGCCAGGCAGTGCTTTGCACTGTTGTAAATAGAGCTTCTATGAGTCAGAGCCAACTAGACTACAACTAACAATACCAATTATCATCTTATTCGAGATCAGGGATACTACTACCTAAGAAAGACAACCTTTAAACATGTCAGTCTTACCATGTGTCAGAAATAAGCTTCCTTGTGATCTGTTTATTGGAATTTTGATCAGTTAAGCTAATATAAATAGCAAATCAAATATTTCTGTTCTAAATTTATTTCATATAGAGTGTTAAGAGAACTTATATTATATCAACTAATTCATTTTTTCAGGCACTGAATATTTACATCAAGAAATTAGAAACCAAGAACAAATGATGGTAAAAAAACAATAGACTTTACTTTTTGCAAACAAGCAAAATTAACATCTCATAAAAACACTGCTGAAGAGAAAAATCCAATTTAGTATCTTGGCAGGGCCTCAAATAGCTGTGCTATTTTAAGCAAGCACTCAGTGAACCACTTCACCTACAAGAAAGAAAAGAGACTCAAGTAAATTTGGGTTTTTTTTTTTTTTTAGGAAAGTATCATGTTAGTCGCCTGATGTTGCCACAAGAAGAGCAAGATAACTACAAAATGTTACCACTAAGGTTTCTGTCAGTTCGTATCAGCAGTGATAAAATCCGTAACAGAAGACTGATCAATACCGGTAAAGAGGGAGCCCTGATGACTACAGCCTTCAGTGCTTGGGTACTGACCCAAAGGCCCCACAGCAAATCCATTCAGAGGTTCCTGGAGAGAAAGTCCTGTGGGACTTCTGCCACAAAGATTGGAAAATCAAAACCAAGCTCACTACCCTCAACTTGATGCCATCTCCTTGCTGCTCTATGAGGCAGGGTAGGAGTGGCCCATGAGTTTTCAAGACTGCAATTGCTTAAGAGAGCAGAGGGCCCTGTCTTTCTCTGAGGAGAGGCTGATGGTTTTGAACTGCTGACCTTTTGGATTGTAGCCCAGCTCATAACCACTCTTTTCAACGGGCCTCCTTTTACAAATGCAGCCTGGAAAACTCTGTCGGACCGTTCTGTGGACTGCCAAGAGTTGAATGAACTCAATGGCACACAACAAGCAAATCTTTTATTTTTATGTTGATCAAAGTTGAAAATAGATGCCTTACGTATGGAGAATTGCAATGAAAAAAATGTGTCTGGTTCGTTTTCATAGCAAATGGTAAAATATTAAATTATTTGGATAGCTAGATGTACACAATAAATTTTCCATTCACAGGGAACACTAGTAGGAAGGGTAAATGGGATGATCACATGGGACAAAACCTCAGATGGGGTTGAGAATGGAGTCAAACTTAAATACAGGTTTAAGAAAGGGATAAGTGATGGGACATGGACAAAGGATGAGTTGAAATAAAATGTGTATGAATTATTGGAGGGTAACAGAGGAGCTTTCCTGTAAACTTTCACCCAATTCATAATTGAAAGCTATGTGTATCTGAGTCTGGGTGTGAGTAAGTGTGTTTTAATAAAAGAGTTATAAATTAAGAGTTACATATACTTGAAGCTGTAGTATTTTAAGATTTCTACCTTACATGAGCATTACATGAACATTACATGTGTAAGTATTGGTTTGAGTGTATGGGTCTCTGTATAACAAAGTTAACCATTTGGTTAGTAATAAAATAAACTAGTGGCTAGAGAAGAAAATACTAAACTAGACCTGAGTTTATCACTTCTATTACTTAAAGAGTAGACATTTGTTATGCTGTTGTTATTGTTCAGTGCCAATGAGCTAGTTCTGACCAAAATTGACTAGATGCACTAGATTCCCTGACACTGCACCATCCTCACAATAGCCATGATGTTTGACCCATGGTTGCAGCCACCGTGTCAATTCATCTCCTTGAGGTTCTTCCTCTCTTTTTCTTTCTATGTCCCTCTACTTTACCAAGAATGATGTCCTTCTCCACGGATTGGTCTCACCTGACCACATGACTTGGTACATGAGACAAAGTCCCACCATCCTTGTCTCTAAGGAACACTCTGGCTGTACTGCTTCCAAGACAGATTTGTTTGACAAGATGGTAGTTTGCTCATGATGGACAGACACAAATATTTTTCCATTTATCTGTCTTTGCATTATGCGAACTATAAGAACCTTAAAGGCAAGAATGGGACTGTAGGTTTATCTGTCACTTTGTCAGACTGCTTGGCAGACTGGGGGCTAGGTCACTGGCATTTCAAAGGCTAGGAGGGTCACCCAAAGTGACCAGGTTTCAATGAAACTTCCAGACAAAGGACAAAGTACAAAAGAGGCATCAGCTCTCACTCTGAAAACCTTATGCGTGGCAAAGGAACATTGACAGGTATTTGTTGAAAGATATACAAGCGTTCACTCTGTTGTTAATGTGAGTACTTAATAAATCTATTTGTATTGGGGAAAATAAAGGGATTGATAATTGCAAATGGGGAGAAATTTTCAGAGAGGATGAGAATAAGAATTTGCCTCACACACTTCAGAAATAATATCAAAAGAGACAAGTGATCTAAAATTGATGGTGAGACAGGCGGGCATAGACTGCCTGGTGAGATTTGATCAAACACAATGTAGCTGAGAAGAATTCCTGAAAGCCAAATGAAGATCTAACATTATAATAGGACAAGAGGAAAGTAAAGGAAAGAAAGGAAAGAACTATGAGGTAAAGGGCACTTATAAAGGTATAAGCACAGAGACATACATGTAAATATATTTATATATGTAAATATATTTTATATAATGATAGGACATAGATCTACGGACATATATTGATATGTTAAGTATTAAGGGAACAGACAGACATTCAGCCTCTACTCAAATACTCCTTCAATTCAAGAACACTTTATTCTAATGACCTGCCATTCTGTGATGCTCACCTTCCCAAGAAAATCTCTAAAGACAAAATGGGTGCATAAGCAAATGTGAAAAAGGAAGAAGATGGTGCCCAGCTATCAAAAGTAATAGCATCTGAGGTCTTAAAAACTTGAAGGTAAACAAGCAGCCATCTACCTGGGAAGTAACCAAGCATATATGGAAGAAGCACACTGGCCTGTGTGATCATGAGGTGTCAACAAAATCAGAAATCAGGCATCAGAAGAACCCAAACAATAATATTGATGCGAATGAGGGTGGACTGAAAAAGACCCAAAACCCATCTGTAGGCAATTGGACATCCCTTCACAGAAGGGTCACAAGAAAGGAATGAACCATCCAGGGCACAGTGTAGCACTGATGAAGCATGTAACATTCCTCTAGTTTTCTAATGTTTCCACCACCAACCACCCACTATTATGACCCCAGTTCTACTTTTCAAAACTGGTTAGACCACAACATGTACACTGGCACAAATAAGAGACCTCAACACACTCATCTCCAGAACAGATAAACCCCTCAGGAACAATAATAGGAGTAGTAATAACATGAGGGTTGAGGTGAAGTAGGGAGAGAATGCGGGAGCAGATAACAATGATTGGTGCATAACCATCTGCGCTCCTCTCCCCTGCCCCAGAGTGACAGACAACAGAAACATGAATGAAGGGAGAGAGCAGACAGTGTACGATGTAAAAGTAATAATAATTTAGTTTTATCAAGGCTTTATGAGAGTGAGAGGGTGGGGGATGGAGGATAAAAATGGAGTAGTTGTTACCAAGGACTCAAGTAGAAAGAATGTTTTGAGGAGGATGATAGCAACAGATGCAAAAATGCGCTTGACATGAATCATTTATGGATTGTTATAAGAGCCCTCATTAAAATGATTCAAATAATAAAAGAGACCAATCCCTGAAAGAGGACTGTATCAAAAATTATTACTTCCAGTCTTTAACATTCATGGCTTCCAAGGGTATTTGCTGGGTTGTTTACGTGCAATACAGACAAGTCAGCTCAGAAGTTCATGACAAAATGTTTTATGGCATCTTGAAGGGTTATTCTTGATAGCTTTTCTCAAAGGACACAAGGATGGTCATGAGAGATGATGGAAAAGAAGTTCTAAAAAAAATAAAACTGCATTTTTGATTACCAAAAAAAAGACCTGGAATTATTTTGTCTCAGGACAATGCACCTGTTTATTCTTCAAAGGTGGCAAAAGCTGTTCTAAAAGAAGTTCAATAAGAAAACTTACCTTTTTCACCCCACTGCACTGATCATGCCCTTTAAGACATCTTTTTATTTCCCAAACTCAGTATATCAATGAAAGGTAATTTGTGTCTCTCAAGGATGCCCACACTGCCACTTTTACCCAGTGTGAATTGAAGAGGGCAGAGTTCTTCAGGGAAGGTTTTGACAGTGGTTGACTCATCGTGACCCTATACAGAGAATAGAACTGCTTCATTGGGTTTCTGAGACTGAAACTTTATAGAAGCAGAAAGCCTTTAGAGAAGCAGACAAGCTCTCTAATGGGCTGCCAAATAGATTTACACTATTCCAATTGCTTGGCAGAACAGTGCTTAATCAACTAGTCTACCGGGTTTCAAAGGTGGACCCATCCCCTTCAGGAGTGTATAGACTTAGATGGAGACTATATTGAGAACCAATAGCTTCATATTTAGACATTTTTATTTGATACAGATTTATATTACTTTATAGCAATACCTTTTACTTCCCTTTTATAGAAAATTTTGACAATGATTTTGTTTTCTTCACTGTACATAGAGTTTTGCACTATAAACTATGATTGAGGTCAGTTTTGCATGTTCATATTTTCTACATGGAATGCTCTACTGGGTTTTTAATTTATTTATGTTACAAGTTTTAAAACTTAATTTACCTGGAACCTGACATGTAGTATAGAGATAATATTCAATTTACAAATCTAATTAATTTTAGCATTTTCTCGATTAATGTCTTTGATTAATATTTATATATTAATGCCCTGAATTAACTGGTCCACTTATAGCTCAATTAAATTTCCTCAAGTCTACATTTATAAGCATCACATTTTAAAAGCTATATTAAATAAATTTCATATATCAAAGTGACTATAAGATTCAAATTCTATCATGGCACACAATCATTTACAAACTTAATATGATTCTTACATACATTTTAAATAAATATCACAATGTCAAATCAATCACAGAATTAATATTATAACTCTTTTGCTAGTCTGCTATAGATTTTATTCAGGCATTTTATAATAACCACATGAAATGCCAAATAAAGGTCAAATTGTCCCCAAATTCAGAGCAGGATTATGAATTCAATAGACTTAGTTTATTGTGGTAAGTGCATTTACTTTTAGTTCTTCCCGTGGTTTGACATCCATGCATCTAGCTACAAAGGAGACATCATTTCTGATAACTGGAGATAACCAACACTAACAATTTGCCATTGCTATCTGTTATAGGTAAGCCTGTGGTGCCAACATGGCCAAAGATGATATGTAGTTCTGTTGTAACAGCACGGCCAATGAACACATGGCGATCAATTGAAGGGCGGATATAGAAGAGGCTTGGCAAGCCCCATCCTTGCTCTCTTGCTTTCGGATCCTCAGACCAGACAGCTGCCTTGTTCATCCTGTGCCTCGACCTCCAAGCAACACTACCCGTGGGACACCTAATTGTGGACTGTGTAGCTGTGAGTTGAGGTTTCTTCAAGCTCTACTTTGCCACGCTCCTGGGATATACATCTCTTGAGCTGGGGACTGTCGAACTCTGTCATCTGGCTGACTGTTGGTGACCTGCTCTGCTATTTGTTGCCTGTGACCAGATAGCCTGAATTGCTCTACAGAGGACTAGTCAGCGCCCCTCAAGACTTGAAGGACTGCCAGTCTTCTAGCTGTCTCACACAAGTGAGTTGCATCGAGCAATTTGTACTGTTTATAGATAGTCAACTCTTTCTTATCTTATATACCCTTCTCTCTACATAAATATATAAAGAGAATTGCTAGTGTCCTGGTTTTATTTCTCTAAGAGAACCCTGCCTGACACAAGTGGTACCAGGACTGTTTCTAGAGAAATAAAATCATACATATGGGATTCTTTGATTGGTTCTCCAATCTGACTAGTCTTAAGAGCACTGATGATGCTAATTCTAGATCTAAAGCCATGGGTCATTTTGCCACTCCTATTAGTCCATGGTGTGAAAGAGCAAAGCTAATACCTAAAGTAGGAGCACCGATGGATGGGGTGCTGGTTACAGGAGAGGCTCTGGGAGAGTGTATGTTTGATATTTTCCAGCAGTTTTATCAAGATGTCAAGTCTAGGGAGGCTGGTTGGCTGGTCCTCCTTACAATGGACTATGTGATTAAGGAGAGGGATTGCCTCAGGGCCTCAGAAGCATGCTTCAAGTGCCGATTCACAGACTTGACGGCTTTTGCCTGTGCTACAAAGGAGAGCCTTCTTGGCTGTAGTAAAAGAGCCAACATTGAACGAGGTCCAAAGTCTCATTATGAGAATGGCTAAATTACAATGTTAGCTGAATGGCAGATCAAGAGCAGTGTCCGAAGCCAAAGTGAGGGCATTGATAGGAAAAAATTGGGACCCTGAAACATGGGATGGGAATATATGCGCTGATGATCCAGAAGATGAGGATATTGTGTCACCTCTAGAAACAAATGAGCCAGCCCAGTCAATAGATCCACCCCTCCCAGCTGAAGATAGTAATCCACTATCAACAAAACAACCCACACCTGAACAGATAATAACCAAACTACTCTAGGTGAAATGCCAGGTGGGGCTGCATCTCTACCATTGCCTGATGGACATACCTTATAAAATAGTACTGAGAATACCCAAGAAACACCCTCACCATTGATAGTTTCTGCCAGACCTGTGACTAAAATTAAGGCAAGTAAAGCTCCTAAGGGTGAGGCGGAGGTGATTACTCAAGAAGAAGTACACTATACTCACAAAAAACTGCTCGAGCTTTCAAATACATACAAGCAAAAGCCTGGGGAGTATCCCTGGGAATGGTTACTGAGAGTGTGGGATACTGGTGCAAGAAATGTAATATTAGATCAGTCTGAGTTTCTGGATATGGGATCCCTAAGCACAGACTCTTCTTTCAATGTCTCAGCGAGAGAGGCTAAGAGAGGAACCAACTCCTTATTTGGCTGGTTCACTGAGGCATGGGCTGCCAGATGGCCTAGATTAGACCAACTTGAGGTGCCTGACCTACCTTGGTACATTGTACGAAGAAGGCATCCAAAAGCTGAGGGAAATTGGTATGGTGGAATGAATCTATCAGGATACTCCCATAGACCCCAAAAAGGGGTGCCCTGAGGACATATTCTTCACTACAACCATAAGGAATAAGTTTGTGAGGTGGGCCCCAGCATCTTTGACGAATGCTGTAATTGCTATGTTGTGCGCACCAGGATTAACTGTGGGAACTCCGACATTTACGTGAACTCCGACATTTGCCCACAATGGGGCTCACTGGACTCCATGGTGACAGAGAGCAAGTGTCAGCAGTGAATCAGCAGAGACAAGGTGGATGTGGTTATAAAAGACAACAAGGCTTTCGTAGTAATCAAAGCAGCCTATCTTGGTTGGAATTATGGCATTGGCTACTTAGTCATGATGTCACTAGGAGTGTAATAGATGGGAAACCTACTAAATATTTACGTGACCTCTACAGGCAGAAGAATGCTGGATCAGGTGAACAGCGGGATAGGCAGTCATGATCACTCAACCAATTCCCAGACCTGAGCCAGTTTATAGACCCACAACCCCTTGAATGAGGGGAAGGCCAGGTCCCTTGGAAGGAGGACCCTGTTACATTACCGAAGGTTTATGGTGCTAGTCTTTCTTCTAGCCTTCCCCAAAGTGACCTGTGGCCTTTCACAAGAGTGATTGTTCATTGGGGAAAAGGAAATAAGCAAACTTTTCGGGGATTACTGGACACTGGCTCTGAACTGACACTAATTCCAGGGGACCCAAAGTGTTTTGAAGGCCTGCCAGTCAGAGTGGGTGCTTATGGAGGCCAAGTTATTAATGGAGTTTTAGCCCAGGTATGCCTCACTGTGGGTCCGGTAGGTCCCAGAACCCATCCTCTGCTTATTTTCCCAGTTCCAGAATGCATCATTGAAATAGACATACTTAATAACTGGCAGAATCCCCATTTTGGATGCCTGAAATGTGGAATAAGGCCTATCACAGTGGGAAAGGCCAAATGGAAACCCTTAGAATTGCCATTGCCTAAGAAAATAGTAAACCAAAAGCAATACCGCATTCCTGGAGGGATTGAAGAGATCAGTGCCACCATCAAAGACTTGAAAGATGTAGGGGTGGTGATTCCTACCACATTTCCATTTAACTCACCCATGTGACCTGTAAAGAAGACAGATGGATCCTGGCGAATGACAGTGGATTATCTTAAGCTTAACCAGGTGGTGACTCCAATTGCAGCTGCAGTTCCAGATGTGGTCTCATTGCTTAAGCAAATTAATACTTCTCTTGGTACCTAGTATGCAGCTATTGATCTGGCCAATGCCTTCTTCTCGATACCAATCTCAAAGGACCACCAAAAGCAGTTTACCTTCAGCTGCCAGGGGCAACAGTACACTTTCACACCTCTCCCCCACAGGGGCAACAGTACACTTTCACACCTCTCCCCCAGTGGTACATCAACTCTTCTGCCCTTTGCCATAATTTAGTTCGAAGGGACCTCGATCCCCTATCTATTCCACAAAATGTCACAATAGTCCATTATATTGATGACATTATACTGATTGGATCCACTAAGGAGGATGTATCAAAGACTTTAGATTCATTAGTACAACATCTGCATACAAGAGGTTGGGAAATTAACCCAACAAAGATTCAAGCACAAAATTCCTAGGGATCCAGTGGTGTGGAGTATATCGAGATATTCCTACCAAAGTAAAGAATAAGTTATTGCATCTGGCTCCCCCAACAATGAAACAGGAGGCACAATGCCTAGTGGGCCTCTTTGGATTTTGGTGGCAACATATCCCTCATTTGGGTGTACTACTATTTATCAAGTGACATGAAAGGCCTCCAATTTTGAGTGGGGCCTGGAGCAAGAAAAGACTCTGCAACAGGTTCAGGCTGCTGTGCAAGCTGCTTTGCCACTGGGGCCATATGATCCAATCATGCTAGAAGTGTCAGTTGTTGATAGAGATGCGAAGTTAAGTCTTTCGCAGACCCCTATTGGTGAATCACAGTGTAGACCATTGGGATTTTAGAGTAAAGTCCTGCCATCTTCTGCAGACAACTACTTCCCCTTTGAAAAACAGCTGTTGGCCTATTATTGGGCCTCGGTGGAGACTGAACGCCTCACCATGGGCCACCAAGTCACCATGAGGCCTGAACTACCCATCATGAACTGGGTATTGTCTGACCCACAGATTCATAAAGTTGGACGAGTGCAGCAACACTCCATTGTTAAATGGAAGTGGTACATACGAGATAGGGCCAGAGCAGGACCTGAAAGTATAAGGAAGCTGCATGAAGAAGTGGCCCAAATGCCCACAGTCCCCACTCCTGTCACATTACCTTCTCTTTCCGAATCTGCACCTATGGCCTCCTGGGGAAGTCCTTATGATAATTTAACTGAGGAAGAGAAAAGTCATGCTTGGTTCACAGATGGCTCTGCACAATATGTAGGTGCCACTCGTAATTGGACAGCAGCCCCACAACAGCCTCTCTCTGGGATCTCCCTAAAACATAGTGGTGAAGGAAAATCCTCCCAATGGGCATAACTTCGAGCAGTGCACCTGGCCGTTCAGTTTGCCTACAAGGAAAAGTGGCCAGATGTGAGACTGTATACTGATTCATGGGCTGTGGCTAATGGCTTGGCTGGATGGTCAGGGACTTGGAAGGAACATGATTGGAAGATTGGTGACAAGGAGGTGTGGGGAAGAAGTATGTGGATGGATCTCTCTGAATGGGCCAAAAAAAGTAAAGATAATCATGTCTCATGTGAATGCTCACCAAAGGGTTACCTCTGAAGAGGAGGACTTTAACAATCAAGTGGATAAGATGACACACACTGTGGAGACTGGTCCTACTCTTCCCTCTGCCACTCCTGTTATTGCCCAATGGGCACATGAACAAAGTGGACATGGTGGCAGGGATGGAGGTTATGCATGGGCACAGCAACATGGACTTCCACTCACTAAGGCTGACTTGGCCACAGCCACTGCCGAGTGCCCTATTTGCCAGCAGCAGAAACCAATGCTAAGTCCAAGGTATGGAACCATTCCTAGGGGAGATCAACTGGCAACTTGGTGACAAGTTGATTATATAGGACCACTCCTATCATGGAGGGGCCAGCATTTTGTTCTGACTGGAATAGATACCTATTCTGGGTATGGATTTCTCTTCCCTACACGCAATTCATCTGTCCAAACCACCATTCGTGGAGTTACGGAATGCCTCATCCATCAGCATGGCATCCCACATAGCATTGCTTCAGATCAAGGAACTCACTTTACAGCAAATTCAGTGCGGCAATGGGCCCATGTCCATGGAATCGACTGGTCATATCATGTTCCTCATCATCCTGAAGCAGCTGGCTTGATAGAATGATGGAATGGGCTCCTGAAGACACAACTGCGACGCAAACTACATGGCAACAACTTGCGAGGCTGGGGCAGTGTTCTCCAGGAAGCTGTATATGCCTTAAACCAGCGGCCAATATATGGTGCTGTGTCTCCAATAGCCAGGATTCATGGATCCAGGAACCAAGGGGTGGAAGCTGGAGTGGCACCACTCACTATTACTCCTATTGACCCACTTGCAGCATTTTTGCTTTCTGTCCCAGCAACCATATGTTCTTCAGGACTGGAGGTCCTGGTCTGGAAGGAAGGAACTCTACCACCTGGAAACACAGCATGGATTCCACTGAACTGGCAGCTGAGAATGCCCCCTGATCACTTTGGGCTTCTCATGCCTTTGGATCAACAGATCAGAAAGGGTGTCACTGTACTGAGTCGTGTGATTGACCCAGATTATCACAAAGAAATTGGACTGGTGTTACATAATGGGGGTACAAAGGAATATGTCTGGAATCCAGGAGATTACATACACCAACTCAGTGCTACCATGCCCTGTGATAAAAGTGAATGGTAAATTACAGCAACCATCATGACAAGATATCTAATGACCTAGACCCCTCCAGAATGAAGGTCTGGGTCACCCCACCAGGCAAAAAACCACAACTAGCTGAAGTGATTACTGAGGGCAAAGGTAATACAGAATGGATAGTAGAAGAAGGTGGTTCTACATACCAGTTACGACCATGTGATCAATTGCAAAAGTGAGGTTTGTGATTGTTCATGTATTTTCTGTATATGAGCTTATTGAATATCTTTCCTTTGTTCATGTATATTGGCTATAATTGAACTCAGTGTGTTCTCATTTATATGTATGATAGATGTTTGATGTTAAGTATAAGTTTGATTCCATTGATGTCTGGAAATTCTATATGGCTAAATGATTGTGTACAGGTGTCACATTGGCAAGGGGTGGATTGTTAGAGGTAAGCCTGTGGTGCCAACATGGTCAAAGGCGATAGATAGGTCTGTTGTGACGACATGGCCAATGAACACATGGCGATCAATTGAAGGGCGGAGATAGAAGAGGCTTGGCGAGCCCTGCCCTTGCTCTCTTGCTTTCAGATCTTCAGACCAGACAGCTGCCTTGTTCGTCCTGTGCCTCGACCTCCAAGCAACACTACCTGTGGGACAACTAATAGTGGACTGTGTTGCTGGAGTTGAAGTTCCTTCAAGCCCTACTTCGCCACGCTCCTGGGATATACATCTCTTGAGCTGGGGACTGTCGGACTCTGTCATCTGGCTGACTGTTGGTGACCTGCTGTGCTGTTTGCTGCCTGTGACCAGATAGCCTGGATTGCTCTACAGAGGACTACTCAGCGGCCCTCAAGACTTGAAGGACTGTTGGTCTTCTGTCTCACACAAGTGAGTTGCACCGAGCAATTTGTACTGTTTTATAGATAGCTAACAACTCTTTCTTTCTTATCTTATATACCCTTCTCTCTATATAAATATATAAAGAGAATTACTAGTGTCCTGGTTTTATTTCTCTAAGAATTCTGCCTGAAACACTATCTTAACTGGATGACTATACCTAATGGTCAAATATTTTTATCAGATAAATAATTTTCAAGGTAGTTACCCAGTTATGCCGATGGCCACCTGTGTCTAAGAACAGTGCATGTGATGCAGATTCTTCAGATGCAGTTCATTCTGCTAACTACCTGCTTAATCTAGTTACCCAATAATCGAAAAGTATCACCTAACTTTCATAGTGGAACCTCTTATTATGTATCAAAAATGTCCTCCTGTTGTCCTCTTCCTGGAATGATTAAATCAAATATTCTTTCAAATTCCTTTTTACTTACCAGGTTATAGTCTTATAGCTATTTCCAAGATATCTGAGTAAATTTACCTTATCTCTCTTGTTTTCAAATTTGTGATCACAATGCCAAAGTCATACTATTATAGAGAGAGGACGTCTGCATTTAACAGAACTCATCCTTAACTACTTTAAATCAGATGGAACTTAGAACAAATTAGGTAATTTGCTGTGAAAGTTAAGGTTTTCTGGAACTTGATTAAGGCAGGTGACTTAGTGGTTTGATAGTTAAGACATAGTAACCACCCTAACACCAATGTGAAATCTCCTTGGGAGTGTGGGCTGCTTCCAATATAAGTAGACACTGTAGAAAAGGTTCATTGGTTGTTTTCTGCTTTGGAATTCTACTTCTTGCATCTGGCTTGTTATCTAACCTCCAGTTCTTTGAATTTGAGAAAGTGGGATGCCATTTGGCCAGCTGATCTTAGATTCAAAGACATTGGCAACCAGAAGGCTGCTGCTTGAACTGCTAACTTTGGGTTCACCAATGCCTGAATTTACATGAACCAAGAAAAGCCTCTAGCCTGACATCTAATCTATGGACTTGAAATGTGTCCAATATGATACTTATATGAGAAATTGCCTAGATATAAAATTCTCTGTATAAATAGGCATACATAAGCTTTACTGACTTTTCTCCTATAGACACCCTTACCTTAGATCCATAAAAAAAAAACCATTGAAAGGGTTGAAAAGTGACCTCCAAGCTTAGTTTTCAGGAACAGTTTGAGAAAAATACAGTAGTTTTGCTTGTAAGAGAGATATGCTATGATTAGAAATATTTTGAAAGCGATCACTAGCTTTATAGTCAGAAACCTTGGCAAAAATTCATATCTAAAATGATTAAACTCTTATTACATAGAAAAATGAAAGAACTGATATTTGTAATGTAAAACCTGTTAAGATACTAATTTAAATTCCTATGGAATCTACTAAGAAAATAACTGCAAAAATAGAACCAAAGAAATTACAAGGAAATCTAAAAAGTATACAAGAAGCAACTATTTACCCAACATAAGACAATATGGAACTCAAATAGAAAAATGAGAGTCACACATCCCATCTCGTCCATAAATACATTAATAAACATTAAAAGAATAAGGTCACTGCCAGCGAATTGATTTTGACTCATAGAGAGTCTATACTGTGTTTCAGAGACTGTAAATTTGATCCCAATGCCTATCAACAAACAACAAAAGGTAAAAATAATAGGATGGCACATTTATAATGCTCTTCCAAAAACACACAGATCCAAAGATGCAAAAGAATTGAAAATAAATAGGGGGAAGTCATGTGAACAATAACCTAATGAGAGCTGGCAAGACTATCCTCATATCAGACAAAATGCTTGTGTTAGATGTTATCAAGTTGGGTTCATACAACTCTTTGTTCAGCAGACTAAACAATGAGAAATATCTGACCCTGCACCAGCTCCCAAATTCAGCAGTTCTCAACCTGTGGGTCATGACCTCTTTGGGGGTTGAACAACCCTTTCACAGGGGTTGCCAATTCATAACAGGAGCAAAATTGACAGTTATGAAATAGCAACAAAAGTAATTTTATGCTTGGGAGATCACCACAACATGAGGAACTGCATTAAAGGGTCATGGCATTAGGACAGATGAGAATCACTGTCCTAATTGGTATTATGTTTCACTCCATTGTTGCAGTCATTAAGACGTTTCATCTTATTGAAGTTCTCCCTTTTTTTCTCTGCGTTTTTACTTTACCAATCATGATATTCTTTTCTAAGATCTGGTCTCTCCTGACAACAAGTCCAAAATACATGTCTCTATCTTTGCCTCTAAAGAAGCTGTACTTCTTCCAAGACACATATCTTTTCTTCTTTTGGCAGTCTACGTTACTTTCAATAGCCTTTGCCAACACTATAATTCAAATGCATCAGTTCTTCCAAGGTATCTCTTATTCTTTGTCCAACTTTCACAACCATATGAAGCAATGAAATGAAAAGACCTTGGAGTGTTAGTCCAGGTAGACAAAGGAAACAAATCCAGAAGCATGCATATGTATGTAAAAGAGAACTATATATCAAGAAGTAAACATGCATCAATAAAACATCCCAGTCCACTCCAGATCAAGTCCATAAGTTCAGTATTAGTACATAAGTCCAATTTAAGCCCATGAATTTCACTTCAGATTCACACGCCATGTGCACTGATTTCAAATACAGGAAAATCAGCCATAAGTGGGTGAAAAGTCCAGTGGGTGCATCTCCAAAGCTGCCCCCCTTGTGGCTTGTCAACAGGAAGGTGAAACAGAGAAAAAGGAAGAAAAGTCATGAATTTCCAGAGAAAGGAAGAAAGAAATGAATTTCCAGAAACCTCATGAGAAGGTCATGTCCACAAGGAAGGATCACCAGGCTTTCACCTGATTGACAGACTAGACTCCACTCCCTTATTCTTATTTATCAAGTAAGCATGAAATTGTGTAGCTACCACACTTGGTTTTAGTTTGATGTACTTTAGTCCTTTCACTTACATCCTTGATTTTCAACATTTTAAAGAGGCCTTATGCAGCAGATTTCCTCAGTGCAATATACTCTACTTGATTTCCTGACTGCTGCTTCCATGATTGGTTATTGTGGATCTAAGAAAATTGAAACACTTAATAACTTCAATCATTTTTCCATTTATCATTATGTTACCTACTGGGACAGTTGTGAGGATTTGAATTTTCTTACCATATATTTACATTTATATCATTACTTATCTATCAGATTGCTGTACTTTGGTGGCTTACATGTTGTCAGAGATAATAGACTTTAAGGAAAAAAAATGCCATCCAAGATGAAAAGAACATTTAATTAAGATAAAAGTACCAATCCATCAAAAGGAATTTTATTTATTATAGCTGTAAATACATATATATCTTACAGCAAATTCCAAATAGAACACCAAGACAGAAAGCCAACGAGGAAAAAGAAAACTTCAATGATCCTATAAATCAATTAGACCTAACAATTACCCACAGAAGAGTCCATAAAAAACAGCTAAATTCACACTCTTCCTTCCTTCCGTTGATCCATTTTCTAAGTGAACACATGGAAGTAGAAAATCTCATCTACCACATGAGTCTCACTGGACCTATTTGTCCTGGGGCCACACAGATTCAAAGGAACTCCAGGTTCAGTAAAAACCACCAGAGGTATGTTTTGAATGTCAGAAATTGTGGCTGCTGCAACCTTTAAAAACATCTGGGCGGAAGGCATCTAATTAAACCCATCCTTTTTATCATAAGACAGACAAGGGCTATAGTTCATAATTCAAATTGTAAA
The DNA here is from genome assembly GCA_004026705.1 of Nesogale talazaci. NCBI lineage: Eukaryota > Metazoa > Chordata > Mammalia > Afrosoricida > Tenrecidae > Nesogale > Nesogale talazaci. Next base: position 55,525 of record PVJH01013738.1, read on the forward strand.
TGTTGAATGATTACATTCTCCCAAGCACAAGTGACCTATTAAGTGATTATAGACTTTACTTGTTTCCTAATATCTTAATGAACAAAATTAGAGCTATTAAGTAGTTTACTAAAATTATCAATTCTATTCATTTATATTCATCTTTATCGGAAAATGCTGATATAGTAAATCACTTCCACCAGCCAAGATTTTAAATATTCATTTTATGTGCCTTATGTAAATGTGATAGTTTCTTTAATCAGCAAGAACATTTCATCCTTATCCTAATTCTTAGAAGGTTTAGTGGTTCATTGTCTGAAATGGTTGACTGCTACCCCAAAGTGTAGCCTTTTAAATCCCCCAACTGCTTCAAGGGAGAATGATGTGGCAATTAGCTGCTTCTTCTCCTCCTAGTTGTGGTGGGATCCAGTTTGTAAGGTAGAATTGAGGTCACAGCATTAAAGGAAGCATTAAAGAACTAGAGGAAAGCTGTGTTTCATCAGTGCTAGACTATGCCCTGACTGACTTCCCTCTTCTTTGTGACCCTTTTGTAAGGAGATGTCCAATTGGCTGCAGATGGGCATTGGATCTCCGCTCCATGTCCTCCCTCATTCACGTTGGGCATGGTTTTATTCTGGCTCTCAGATGTTTGATACTTGATCCCATTGAAAGCTCATGATCACACAGGCTGGTGTGCTTCTTTCATGTGGGCTTTGTTGCTTCGGAGCTAGATGGCCACTTGTTTGTCTTCAAGCCTTTAAGACCCCAGATACTATATCTTTCGATAGCCGGGCACTATCAGTCTTCATCCCCACATTTGCTTATGCACCCATTTTGTCTTTAACAGTCATGTTGGGACGGTGAACATCACAGAATGTCGAATTGGTAGAATCCAACAAAGTGTTCTTGCATTAAGAGATTATTAGATTTGAGGCTCCATTCCATCTGCAACCTTAATTCTTAATATATGTATATGCAAGTGCCCTTTATCTTCTAGTCAGCCTTCATTTGGGTTTCAGTACTTCCTCTCTGTTACATTACCCTTATTTCGGCCCCAGCAGGCTTCCCACACCCTCCCTGCCACCAACTGCGGACCACTCATTGCTCCTCTCATCCCCGATCTTGTCCCTGAGTCTGTCCAGGCACCCCTTCCTCTCCCCTCTCCCCCGTGTCCCCCCAGTAGTGCTCCTTTCTTGATTAGATCACTTTGGGGGCTCAGCCCACATTTCTTTCCCATCATATGACCCCTGAAATGTCCTCTGTCATTGTCTACTTCCGTAGGGAGACCGTGTGACAGGTCCTGTTGTTGTTTGCCCTGTCCCCCGTGTGGCGAATGTTTCTGCAAGGGCGTTGTCTTCTGGGCATCGTGGGCAGGGCCCTAGTCATCGTGGGGACCGGACCATCCCTCTTTCTCTCCTCTGTATCCACCTGTCTCCATGTGGGTGTGGCATTCTGGTCCCTCCCCCAACCTGTTCTCGGCCCCGCTACTTCCAGATCTGGATGTGGCCAGCCCTGTAGCAAGCTCTTTTCCTGCCTTCTTCCATGTAACCATTCTTGGGGTGCTTCATGGTAGGATCTGCATGCCCGCTCCAGCTTCTGTGGAGATAAGACCCATACTCTCCCCTGGGGTGGGCTAGTGCCCTCCTCCCTCTGTTAACCTTTCACTTTCAAATCACCCCCCTTTTCTCCTCCCCTCCTTCCTTCTCCCTTACTGTGCTGTAAACATATACCTCCCTGGGTTTGGAGTCATGGGGAGGAGACAGGCTAGTGAGGCACAGTGAGGTAACGATGAAGCATACAATTTTCTCTAGTTCCTGAAGGCTTCGTTCCCCCAACTGTCATGGTCCCAGTTCTACCTTTCTGCGGAGATGAGAAATGGAAATGCAGGGAACCCAGGGCAGATGAAGCCCTTGGGGCCAATAGTAGGAGTGAAGCTACTGGATGGGTGGAGAAAAAGTGGGGTAGAGAGGGGGAGCCAACTTCAGGGATCTACACATAACCTCCTATGGGGGGGGGTAGACACTGGGGGAGAGGGCGAAGGGAGACATCGAGCTGTGTAAATTATGATAAAACAATAATTCATAGAGTATTGAGAGTTGGTGGGAGAGTGGGGAGCAAGAGTGGAGGGGAAGGGATGGGAGGCTGATGTCAGGGGCTCAGATGAAAAGGCAGAGGTTCAGAGAACGATGACAGCTGCAGGCATGTGAAGAAGCATGGCACAACATATATATGTGTGTGTGTGTATGTATGTATATATATATATTTATGTGTTGTGAGAAACGATGTATGAGCCCCCAATAAAATGATTAAAAAATATATTATGTGAGTACATAGTTCTATTCCCCTCTCATTATATATATTTACATATGTACATACCTATATTTAGGCATCTATAAATGTCCTTTGCTTCCTGGTTCTTTCGTCTATTTCCTTTTTACTTCCCTCTTGTCCCATCATAGTGTATGGCCTTCATTCAGGTTTAATTGCTCCCTACTATGTTGCCCTTTCTTGAGCCCTACTAGGAATCCAGTGACCTTCCTCCCATTGATTTTAGTTCATTTTTTGTTCCATTTTCCCTGGATTAAGTATTGTCCCATTTCCTTTCTCCTACCTCCCCTTCTCCCATCTCCCCCCAGAACCATTGGACTCATTCTTTTCATCTCCGAATTATTTATCCCACCTATCTTATCTAGATAAACATGCAGATGTATTAATAAGCGCAAAATCTGACAAAACCAAATAAAGCAATAGAGGAAGTCAAGATCAACAATGATAACAGCAGAAAGCAAGAACAAGATAACAATAACAAAAAGAAAGCCACTGACGAAAATGGGAAAGCCAACAAATAGTTAAAGGTCTGTCTGATGACCATTTTGAGCATTTTCCAGTCAAGTCTGATAAGGTGCCACACTGTACCTCCCACGTCTGCTTTTGGTATTCCCTGGGGATTTCATCAGTCTGCTCCCCCTGCTGCTCTGCTTCATACCCCCAGTGCCTCACCCCAGTGTGATGGAGCCAGACCATACACTATTTCCACACTGTGTTCCCAGTGCTGTCCTCCATAGTGCCATGATTCAGTGAGGGGACACCATGTCTCATTCTGGGACTGGCCCTATGGTTCTCCCCATGCTGTCTACTTCAAGCAGGAGCATCGTCCTCCTGGCTTGGTGGGCCAGAGTGTCCACTACTCCCTCTCCATCCTTCTGCATTTCCCCCAAGTACTCAAATCTAACATACCCCTCTCCTCAAGCTGTAGCCCAGTGCTGTCCTCTGAATTGCATTCTTCTGAGGTTTTGGAGAGTGTCAACATAGTCTGGACTGAGGTTAGTCCTATAGACATCTTTATTTGTTCCCTGGTAAATGCCAGTATGTTGCATTCATGTCTTGGCTCATTGGGTTGAAGCCTGGCTTCTACTGTAGAGATATAAACATTACCCTCTCCTTGGGTGGATTAGTGTGTGGAGAGCCGGATTCAGAAGCCATTGTTTGCTCGAAGCCATTGTTTGCTCTGCAAACGGTCCCTACCGCCCCAGGGCTTTGTTAAAGACCACCAGATGCACAAAGGACACCTATCTCTTGCTGGGACACACCCAGCCTTTTTCTGTATCCGTTCCTGGCATTTATGTTTAGTTTATATTTTACTCTTTTGTATAAGCTTGTTTGCTTTGTGTTACATTTTAGTTATTATACCTTTGTATTGTTTTATGGTGCTTACATGTTGTAACTTCTAGTCCATTAGACTATATTGTAGCTTTGTGATTGGTTGTTTTAGGTGGTCCCCGCTTTGCTCCTGTATGCCCCATTAGCATACGTGC
>PVJH01013739.1:0-59304 GCA_004026705.1 Nesogale talazaci
CCCCCCCCCATCTTTCTCATACTGCTGGTAGATTTGCACAAGTGAACCCCTGGCCAGTCAAGTCCCCCCAGCCCCACACACACCCCTTGACCTTAACTGCTGCTCTAACGCTGAGACGGGAGCCCAGAGCGTTCAGAGAATGGCATCGGATGTCCTGAAGCCCCAGAAGGTGGTTGGCTCACCATCGTGCTGATGGAAAGTCTGCGGGGTGCCACCTCTTGCACCCATCCCAGTGGCCCAACTTTACACCCAGAGAGTCCCAAAGCCGGAGCACACGGCCCTGAGCCAGGTCAGTCTCCCTGAGTTTAAAGTACCCCCAGGGCTAGAATGTAAGCCAGAGCAAGGAAGCAGAAGTAAAGGGTTTTTTTTTGTTTTGTTTTGTTTTTCAAAAAGGGTCTTCCAAACAAGCGGCCATCCGGCTCAGAAGCAACAAAGCCCACATGGAAGAAGCACACCAGCCTGTGTGACCACAAGGTGTCCAAGGAATCTGGTGTCAGGCATCAAAGAACTAAAATTACATCATTATACATGAGGGGGAGTACAGAGTGAGGGCCCAAAGCCCACCTGTAGATGAAGCGACATCCTCTTACAGAGGGGTTACAGGGAGGAGATGAGCCAGTCAAGGTACAGTGTAGTAACAATGAATTATGCCACTTTCCTCTAGTTCTCAAATGCTTCCTCCCTGCCCCCCAACTATCATGATCACAATTCTACCAGACAAATCCAGCTAGAGCAGAGAATGTACACTGGAGTCGGAAACATGGGGAATTTAAGAGAGATGTTCCCTCAGGACTAGTGGTCTGAGTGGTGATACTGGGAGGGTGGAGGGATGGTGGAATAGAAAGAGGGAACCAATTTCAGAGATCTACATATAACCTCCTCTCTGGGGCATGGACAACAGAGAAGTGAGTGAAGGGACACATTGGACAGTGTATGATATGAAAAAGCAATAACAATTTATAAATTATTAAGGTTCATGGGGGAAAGTAGGGGGAGGGAAGGGAAATATGGGACGCTGGTACTGGGGTCTAAGTGGAGGGAGGATGTTTTGAGAGTGATGATGGCAACAAGTGTGCAAATGTAGCCTGTATACCATTGATGTATGTATGAGTTGTGATGGGAGTTGTGTGAACCCCCAATAAAATGATTTATTTAAAAAAAGGAGGGAGAAAGAAGAGCTTATACCAAGGGTTCAAGCAGAAAATATTTGGAAATGAGGATGGCAACATGTATACAAGTATGCTTGATACAAATGATGTATTGAATGCTATAAGAGCTGTAAGAGTTCCCAATAAAATCATTGGGGAAAAAAAGAGTCTTCCTTCTTATACATTAATTCACGGTTTATATTCTGTCAGCTTATATTTCAAAATAAATGTGTGTTTTGAATACATGATGTAAAATGAGCTGTTGGGGAAAACCATCTGGCAGCCTCTAAAAGTTAAACGCAGAACTCCTGTCATGGATTAAATCAGGCCCGCTCCCAATGTGCATCAAATTGGCTGGGTCACGATTCTCCATGGCTTGGCGGTTATGTGATGATAGCACCCGATCGCTGTAACTGGTTTGTGTTAGGGTGTGGTGTCTCCTTGATGTACCTGGGGAAAGGTAGGGGATCCAAGGTCTCCATCAGGACACACTGTCATCATGTCTTCTTGAGGTGTGGCCTGCTTAGAAGAGACCCTGTGAAGAACTCGGCTCTCCTGCTGCTTGCTTGGCTCCTGTGTCTGTCTTCTGGGCTGTGTGACCCAGACAGCCTGCTGCCCTGGGAGCTGTCAGCACCCTGTCTTCTTCCCGGCAACCTTGAATCCACATGCCTCCACCTGCCAGCCTGCCACTTTCCAGTTTCCCATTTCCCCTTCCTGTGAGTCTGGATGAGGAGCCAGCTAGCATCTGATCCATGGGCGTGAGTTGGACTGGGCTGGGTGCCTTTCTTCGTATAAATTTCTCTCTAGATACGAAACTTTTTCTTATACAAAGACGAATGTCACTGGTTTTGTTCCTCTTGAAAACCTGGAGTAATGCAGTAATGATGCCCTTTCATGCCATCCCTCATGATTTGATGCAATAGTGTCAGTCAGTCAATATCAGGGAATGGGGGCGGATGCACTACCCTCGCTTTGGTCACAGCCCTGATCTAAGGTCAGGGGCATTTCTTTTGGATCTTGGTACTCCCAAGAAGCTGAGAACGGAGCATGTCATTTGGACCCAAGGTCCCTGTGCTGAGAACCTCCTAGACTCAGGGGAAGACTGATGCCAAGACACATGGAGATCTCCAGGGAATACTGGGCTGCAGATGTCAAAGAGACAAGGATCTTCCCAGAGCGCACACACACACACCCCAGCCTTCCCTAAAACTGGTGCCTTCAGTGCAGCCATTTACTGATGGTGTGTTTGTCAGAGCAGCGTGAGATAATCAAGGCAGGACTGGAGGCTGCTCCGGCAGTTACCTAAGGGGGAACCCGTTCGGGAACAGAGTCAGGGCTAGGACCTGGAAAGGTTTTCAGGTGCCTCATAGTGAAAGGCTGGATTGTCCCCAAAGAGCCTGTGGGTGGAGTGATGGACGAGACACGGAAGGCGATGGCGGCGAGGCCTCAGAGGTGAGTGAGGAGTGCTGCAACACCAGAGGCAGTGCGCATGGTGAGAAGCAGCAGGATCAGAGTGGGGCGATAGGCGTGGGTGCTGGTTTTTGGATCAAGAGAGAAAAGTGCCTTAGGACGAGAGGCTTCCTGTTGGAGTAGGGGTCCTCCAGACACTTATCCGTAGTGCTCAAGAGCTTTTGTCTCGCTGTCCTGAGAGACGGGGCGAAGGCAAACCTTTCCCAAGAGGCCTGCAGGGCTGAGAGGTCAAGGAATCAGGGTGCATAAGCTGAAGAGACAAGGAGCATGGGAAACAGGGCTGCCACCGTCTCAAAGTGCAGAGCCAGGACCTCCCAGGTCTCAAAGGCTACTGTCACCATCTGCTAGGCTTCGACTCATGGGGCCCTGGCCTCCGAGGTTTCAAAGAGCCAGATTTTCCTTAACTTGATCCCAGAGCGTGGGGTTACCATTCGCGAGGGTCAGTGGACTAGCCAGAGCAGTTCCCCATTGCTGAAGGGTCCAGCTGTCAAACCCAAGGGGAAGAAGGCCGAGGCCTGCTGGGACTGAGGAGGGACAGGGGAGTGGGGCCGCACAAAACCAAGGGAGCAGAGTTGCTGTCTCCCTGCTTCTCAGGCAAGGACAGCCACAGCCCAGAGTCTGGAGGGCAGGGCCACCGTCCCCTGGACAGGCCCCCAACAGGATTCCTTCAAGCCTCGGATGCATTGTCTCACTGGTTCCCCGCCTCGCTCGGTGCTCGCTGCCTCTGCTTCTCCTCTCCTTTCCCCCACCTGTAATGCAACTGCCCACCACTGGCCTTTGCAAGCAGGTAACTTGGACTCTGGATCCACACCTGAAGAGGAATTTTGCCCTGAGATAGAACTTGGACTTGGGGTTGAATCAAGACTTGGGGGATGGTATGATGGGGCAAGCATGCTTTGCATGTGGCAGGGACTTAGAGTGGAATGGGATGAACAGAATTGTGTTTCCTCCGCTCCCACCCACCCCACGCCACCCTGTTGGGGGAAGAAAGTGTCGACTTGGCTGGGCCATGATCGCCAGCAGTTGGGTAGTTCTGTAGTGGTGTCTTCACCATCTGTCATGTGATCAGCCAACCGGGTGTGAGGAGATTAGGGTGAGGTACAGCTTGCTTATTCAGGTCACCGCCTTTATCTCAAACAAGGGGTATGTCCCTGGACATGACCTGCACCACCTTTTATCTTATGAAGAAGAGAGACATGAGCAGACAAGGCATGACCTCAGCACCACCAGGAAAGAAGAGCTGGAGCAGAGAGCATCCTGGGGGCCCAGGACTCCTGTGCTGGGAACCTTCGAGACTGGGGGAATGACTGATGCCAAGACAGGTCTCCCAGGAACAGCAGGCCCCCAGCTGTTAGAGAGAACAGGACAATTCTCCCTGGAGCGGACTGCCTGAACACGGACTGCGAGGCTCCTACACTGGGAGAGAGTGAATTTCTGTGTGTCACAGCCACCCACCTGTGCCCTTTCTGCTATAGCAGCACTGGATGCCAAAGGGGTACAGGGAGTAGAATGCTGGGCCCCTGGGGCAGTGGGGCAGGAACATAGGACTTAGTGGGTACAGAGGGAAGACTGGTGGGCCCCTGGGGCAGGGGGAGGGACTTGGGACTTAGGGGTACAGGGTTTCTGTTTCAGGCAAGGAGGACAAACGGGGGTGAGTGCTTTCCAAGAGCATGACAATCATTTATGCCACAGAACTGGGTTCTCCAACGACAAAAACAGCAATGTGCCTGTTTTCCAGGGACATTTGCCACAATAAAAAAACCCACTAAAATACATTTTCCCTATCTTAGCTAGTAAAATAACACCCGGCCAGTAGGAGAAGGGGGTGTTTAGCATCGAACATCTCTTGTCCTTGGCACAGCGGTCACATTCCTTAGAATCACTGCCACCGTCCGTGTCCTCTGGCACAGGCCTGCGGGGCGGACCCGCTGTCCAGGCGGACGGACAGGTTGGGCAGGTGGCACAGGAGGTAAAGTGGTTGGGCCAGGGTCCAGGGGCTGACCCACCTGGCTCCAGACCCTGGCCCCTGCCACCATCACGTGGGGTGTCCCGTGGGAGGCAACTGGTGGCAGGGAGCAGGGAGGGAGCAGGGCGGTGGCATCTGCTGGAAGGGGTCTTGGCTGCACAAGAGCCCGGAGGAGGAAGGGCCCCAGGGAGGCGTCTGCTCCCACACACCTGAGGGCTAGTGACTCCAGGGGTCTTTGAGGACCTCTCTCTACCAGGGTGTCCAGAGATGAGGGTTGATGTGGCCACGGCACAGACGGGCACCCTCCTCGTCCTGACTGGCCTCCAGGACAGTGAGCCAGGCTGAGACCAACGAGGGAGAGCTCCCTGGTCACTGGCCAAAGATCCTGGGAAGAAAAAGCCTGCGGTGTGTCAGTCATCTGGGTTCATTCCAGCCTCAAGTTTCATCTTGAAGGCCTGGTCACCTGAGTCTCTGAGGGTTCCAGGGATACCGGGAGCCAGGAGGCTGAGGCCTAAGGAAGTTCAAGTATGCCCCCCACCTGTGTGCTCTCTAGGAAAGAGAAAGAGAGGCCCCTACCAGCAGGACCAAAGGAACCTCAGGGGCAGTGTGGGCTCCACACTGAGCTGGTAGCCGGTGGTCTGTGGTCTGAGGCTCCAGCGTCCTCAAGGGCGAGAGAGGAGGCTGCCTGGGACCATCACCCATGCTCTCAAGTCTCGAGCCCGTCAGGGTGCAGCGCAGCACTCGTGAACCACATCCCCTTCTTCTAGTTCTTTAGTGCTCCCCACCCCACTACCATGACTCCAACTCTCTCTCACAGTTCTGGCTGGGCCCCAGCATGCACCGGGTACAGATGAGGGCTATTGAAGCCAGAAAAGATAACCCCCCAGGACCAAACAGGGGAGCAGCGATCCTAGTACGGGGAGAGAAAGGGTTGGGGGAGTAAGGGAGATGGACAGCAGAACAGTAAGTGAAAGGAGACAGTGGCTGGTGTGAGACAGGAAAAAAGAACAGAAAAAAAATGATAAATTTTCAAGGGGACATGGGGGAGGGAAAGCTGGGGAGGGGGAAATGAGGAACTGGTAACAAGAAAATATTTTGAAAAAGATGATAACAGATGTACAGCTGTGTTTGACACAATGGATCTATATATTTATATATTGTGATAAGGGCTCCCAATAAAATCATATATATATATATATATATATATATATATATATATATAAGCTTTCAAGTTTTAGAAGCCCTGAGGGTCAGACCTGTCCTGTCCTATAGGGATGCTCCACTATGAGTCCAAACTGGCTTGATGAGAGTGAGTTTGTTTTGACTATCAGGATAAGTAAGTGACTCTTAGAAGGAGGACAAGAGAGAAATCAGGGGTGGGGGGATGATTCTGCAGATCCTGAAAAGAAATCAGGGACTCGGGGAATCTAGGGGTAGCTTAGCTTCCTGCTGGAGACACCCACCTGGCTTCAACTGTCAGAACTCTCCAACGCTTGGGGCCTCATAAGTCAGCCCCCTTCTCAACTGAGCGCTGCTCCCTGCTTCAAGGCGGGGCTGTGACTTCTTCATAGTCTCATCAGACCTATCTGTCCACTGGCCTGTCTCTCATGGCGGCCTCTGGCTCCAGACCCTCAGTTCCTATAGAAGGAGACACCCCCCCACCACCACCCACCGGCTTTCTCTGCAGCTGACCCCTGCATCTCCCTGACACAGATCTGTTGAGCGCCTGCAGTCCCTTCAGCCCCAGTTCTCTCCAGAGGGCCCAGAATACAGAGCTATTCCTTTGTTCTCCTCCAAAGGGGTCCTCAGTGTCACATGGCCACACGCGCTGAATCTGTACCACGGGGTCTGTGGGACTGGTGTTCAGATGGGTCACGGGAGCCAGATGGCCTCAACGGCCCAGTGTTAGCCATTGTCTGGCCAGCATGGACACTGTGGGGACAAGTCCTGGGCTCTTACCAGCCTCAAGCAATGAGATAAAAAGACGGGTCTCTCGGGGTGTGGGGGGGGGGGGGGCCCTGGGGCAGGGGAACTGGTGACACCAGGTCCTCTTCTGCCTCTGGCTGGGTTCTGCATTGACAGAGGCTGCTTCCTGGACTGGCACAAGCATTCCCTGAGCTTCCTCTCTCCATCTGCACGGCAGGGGGATGGATGGTTCCTGCCTATGGGACAATGGGCTGAAATCGGTCACTGTGGCTCTCTGGGAGAGGAGAGCAGGATCTACAGGACTCCCCACAGGATCCGGGACAGTCTCCCCCCAGTTTATCTGAAGCTGCCCAACCTGGGGTGCATGTGTACGTTGGCTGCTAGTGGAAAGGGTTGGAGTTTTGACTTTGCCAGAAGTGCCGAGGAAGAGAGGCCTGGCGATCTCCATCCACAAGGCCAGCCCTTGCAAACACCGTGGAGCGCCCTGTCCTGCTCTTACCCCCACCGACCTGGGGGGCCGAGTCCCCAGGTGTTGAAATCCATCCAGGGTGGCAGCGCTGGCTTAGCGCAGAGGGAACACCCAGGGACACCAGCAGGGGGAGCCAAGCCGCTGCCCTGCCCGGCTGGGTGGAGTTGGCCAACAGGTGTTGCTCAGACAAGGTGTGTCTTGCAGCCCTGAGAAGCAAACAATGCCCTGAAGTCCAAAATAGCTGATTGTGTTTATTTAAAGCCAGTCACTGTTTCTCACCCTGTCTGACTTGCTCTGGGTGTGTGTGCCGGGGTGGAGGGAGTGCGTGTATGCAAAATAAGTGTGCATATGACCCAGTGTCTGTGTCCAGGGATGTCTATGTGTGCTCTTTGGCGTGTGCCGGGCAGTGAGTAGAGGCCATGTCCTGTGCTCCAGGCAGGGCTGAGCGGTGGGTCCCTGCTCCAGAAGGGACTTTGGGTTGCTGCTGCTGAGGAAGGGTCTGGAGCCACTGGTCCCTGCGGCTGTGCCCAGAAAGGAGAGGCTGCAAATGTGATGCGAACCAACTCTCGGCAACCTCCTCTGTGGGAGAGATATCTGTGCCCCATGGGGTCTTCAGGGCCCCAGCTCCGCCTGCATCCTCACTCCCTGTGCCTGTCCTCCAGGTGGGTGTGAGGCCCAGGACAGCGGGAGTCCCACACGCCTCCCCAGCCGGCCAGACAAAAATAACAAAAAAGACCGTCGTTGCTCAAGTCCAACCTGGCAGCTGGGGCACTTCATGGGTGCGGGGTGGGAGGGAGAGCTCTCAGCCTGAGGGAGAGGTGCTGTCCCCCCTTCAGGAACCTGCAGGAAGCCCACCCAGGAGACCTCAGGGCTGGCAGCCTGCAACAGCACGGAGCAGGAGAGGGTGCCCTTGAGCTGCAGTGAAGACCCTTCCCATCGGCCGGTCAGTGGCCCCTTCCTGCTTCCCGACCACCCGGCACCTGCCCCTTTTCATAAACAAGTCCTGAGGGGTCACCAGGTGGCTGTTCCTCCCAAGTTGGGGTACAGACAAGGAGCTGACACAGGTGGGGGGGACTGGTCAACCACCCCAAGTCCTTGAGATAGGCTCCTTACCTTGGGGCGGGGGGTGGGGGGGATGCTGCACAGCTGCCTGCTATGAAGGACTAAATACGTGAAGAAAAGACCCCTAGACTGCACTTGGGGATCGTTCGGGGTTGAATCGCGCATCCCTCCAATGCCTGTGTTGAATTGTCCCCACTCAGCCTGTGATGGTGGGTCATTTGAGAAGGGGTGATGTTTGTTATCACAATGGGGCCTGTGCTAGGTGCCATGGAGCCCCTCACACAGGCGCCCTGCGTGCCCGTCCTGACTGGTCCTGGGACGGCCTTGATTGCTAATCCTTCCCTTGGGGGAGGGGGGGGGTCTCTTCGTTCTCCCGCCCTGTCCTCCCCCACGCACAATGCTCGTCCCCCTCCTGCTTCCTCCCTGACGACACGTCCAGGGTGTGTGAGAGCAGCAGCATCGCGGCTGCACTCCCTCCGAGACACCTCTGATTATTCTGCAGACAGCCAATAAACCAAACAAACCTAACCAGCTACTGCTGGGAGATTCCCATTCACAGCAAGCCTCAAGGATGGGGCGGAACTTCCCTCTTCGGGGTCTGGAAGGCTGCCAATTCTGACTGTCCTTTTTCAGCACAAGGGAGTGGCTGAGAAGAGAAAGAGACGGCACTTGTGCAGTGACCAGGTTTGAGCCGGTGGGCAGTAAATTGATACCTCTGGAGGACTAGACAAATCCCCACCCCACCTCCACAAAAGGTGCATCTCCAAGGGTTTCCTGCTGTAAGTGGGCCTGGACCACTGACTGATTCTTCTTCTCCCCCCGACTTCTTCCTGGTCTGCAGCCTCTCCCCAGTCCCTGGGTGACGGGATCACTGAGTGATGTGCTTGTCCTGGGGAGACCCTCCACTCGCCTCTGTGGGGACATTCTCTGGTCCTCTGAGTCAGCACGAGGAAGCCGCGTCTCCCTGCCCTAGGCGGGGAGCCCTCGCGTGGTGATTGCTGTCAACTGCTGTCAAGCCAGGCTGCATTCATGACAAGCACACATTCATCAGAGAGCCTGGGGTCCCAGAGGCTGCCTTCTGAGGGGGCTCTGGGTGGATTGGATCTCCTAAACTTTGCTGCTACTGCTGGAGCACTGAGATCTCTGATGAGTGATCGTCTTCCAAGGATAAGGGTTTCCAAGTCCCAGGGACCTGCGACAACCACCTGGCCCTGCCACCCTGCCAGGCAGGAGCTCAGCTATGGGCCCCCAGCTCCCTCGCCTCGGCTTGCCAATGGCCTAGGCGTGGGTGGAGACTCAGTGACTGCCAGCTGTTTCTGGGGGGCTGACTGCAATGCGGGTTCTCACCACCTCACCGAGAGGTCGTTTGCAGATCCGGGCTCCTGGTGTGTCGGGGAGGAGAGTTTATCAATGCCCTGTGGAGGGACAGGCAGCTTCACAGCCGAGAGTGACAGGGTTGGGGTGCTCCCCCCACCCTTAGACTGTGCTCTCAGAACCCCCTGGGGGGGGCAAGGTCCGTGGTGACTGTTGACTGTCACCGAGTGGGAGTGACCTCAGCGCTGCCCCCCCCCCCCTTTCTCAGACTGTCCACTCCAGGCAGAGTGGGGGCTGAGGTCGAGGAGGAGGAGGGCCTCTCCGTAGAGTGGTTCCTTGTCAGGAGATGGACATCCCCGGAGATGCCAGGGGATGTGGGGTGTTGGAAAGACTGTGGGGGAGAAAAAGATAAGCTACCTGTGGGGCTGCTAACCGCCGGTCAGCCATTCAGAGCCGCCGGCCTCTCTGTGGGAGCAGGCAAAGGCTTTCAACTCCTGTACAGAACCACAGTCCCAGAATTCCACGGGGGCAGTTCTGCCCTAGCGGATACACTTGCCCAGGAAGCCGTGAGTATGGTCTGTTTTGGTTTTCCTTCCCTGATAGATCAATCCTTCTAGCTTTTCCATCAACCCTTTCCACTCAATGCACAAATCCCAGAAAGACAAAACCCCTGGGCATTTGCCAGCCAGGCGACTCCCCTCACATCCCAGAGGAGCCTCGTGGGGTCATGGCCAGGCATTGGGCTGTGATCCTCAGGGCCGGCGCTTTGAAACCACTGGCAGCTCCCGGAAGAAACACGGGGATCTCTGCGCCCTCAAGAGCAGCAGTTCTGGAAACGCACGGGGCCCTCGCGGGGCCGGTCGTGAGCTGTGGCTCTCTTTGGGGTGGGAGAGAAGTTCTGTGCTCCACCAGGCTGGCTCTGGGAAGTCGGTCACCAGGTTTGTGCTGCAGACCCCCCCGGGTGGAAGCCACCCTCAACCCCTTTCTGCTCACAGGCCCCGAGCGTGTGTCCTGCTGCCCCGGCCTGCAGATCCCCTCTGCGGGAAGGTCGGTAAGAAGGCAGGTGTCTTGGGGAGACTGGTTCAGGCACACTCCAGTCCAGAGTGAGCAGCTTCCTGGGGGGTGGCAGCGACAGGAGGCAGCTGGAGCAGATGGGGAAGGCCTGCTCTGGTGTTTGTGCGGCACACAGCTCTGTCTTGCCCGCCTTGGTCCCCGCCCAGTGCTGTGGGGTAAACACAGCTGGCGCTTTTATTCCTATTTCACAGATAAGGTGATGGGGAGGAGGGGCACGAGGGAAGGGGCCAGCTGAGATGACGCACCCCAATCCCTTCCTCCAGAGATGTGTGGCGAGCAGGATGCAGCTGCCTCCCAGAGTGGGCCACGCAGGCCGACCTGACTTGCTGGAAGCCTTAGAAGGGCAACCTGCCTGGGCTTAGTGGCTTCTTCCAAGTCCTACAGTTCCCCAGGGAATGCTCGCTTGTCCTGGTTGCTCTGAAACAGCTCTCTGGCCCTCCCACCTGGCCTCTGGCCCCAGAAAAAGGCCCCCAGAGGATCCCTAATTTTTCTGGTGAGTTGGGCGAGCCGGTAGTTACGATGGCACCTTTAATCAGGGTTCTCTCTCAGGTGGGCAGCCGGCGGCCGCCCGACGTGGAACTCCCACAATTTCCGTTCCCGACTCTCCTTTGACACTCCTCTGGGCCGCAGCATCTTGTAAGGGCTCATTCCGTCCACGGATGCAAAAAAATTAGCCGGAAGTATGCTTGTAACATTTATTTATGCATTTCATAAAGCTCGATGCCCTTGTGATGAAACGCCGCATCTCTCTCCCGTGTGTTTGTCCCTTCCGTAAAGGGAAGACGTGCCAACAGCCCGAGCGTGGCCGGGCTCTGGTCTCAGTGTGTGACGCCCCAGACTCCCAGGGACGCGGGGAGCGAAGGGCGCAGTTCCTCAGCGTGCTCAAAGAGCCAGCGGGATAGCCAGGACGACGGCGGTCAGTCCAGCAGACACGGAGAGGGGCTTTCCAGAGCCCACGTAGTCTCTTCAGAGATGAGAGATCGCCTGTTTCTTACATAAAAAGGCAAGGGTGATTGTCTAATGGGCCAACCTCCAAAGGAATGTGCTCCCACTCCCGCCGCAAAGAGACGATTAAGGATAAATCACACAGCTGATGAAGATCCAGTAAAAACCAAAAAAACATATACATTGGTTTTCCCTGGAATTAATTAATTAACTTATTTATTTATTGGCAGGGGGACTGTCAGGTCTTATTTAATATTTTTCATTAATTTTTAAAACTCTTATCATCTAGTTTTGGGAACCTCTTTCATTGTTCTTATTTAAGTATCCATGATATGAACTAATACACTACCTTTCAGCCTATCTTTTTTTTTTTTTATACTCGAGACCATCATTAGAGCAGCAAATGGGCCGATAAATTATTTGAATCCTGTCACTGGATAGGCTTCTTGTCACAGTCTGGTAAGAACTGTGGAAGTCTAGGCTCCCCCTTAGCCTGAACCAGGCATTATCCAGCCTGGATTAAGGGACGGGACCTTGTGTGTGTGTGTGTGTGTGTGTGTGTGTGTGTGTGTGTACGCACACGCGCATCTGGGTCAGACATTTTCCAGCCCCAGGGGAGGGGCTTGCCCTCTATGTGTGTCCATGTGCATCTGGGTCAGGCATTATCCAGCCCTGGGGGAGAGACCGTCCCTGTGTGTGTCTACAGGCATCTTGGTTTCCCTGTGTCACTGCCCTTCTGGGGATGGTCTTGTTTTACTTCCTTTTTATTCCTGTTTTTCCCTCAGGGGTGACAAGAGGAGAGGCAAGTTACTGGTCTGAGGCACTGTGCTGGACCCTGGTGCAGGTCAACATCGATCCAAGAGCCAGGCCTCCTGGTGGACACCTTGGACATTGACATGCTGACCCTTCCTTAGTGATCCTGTGTCTCCCTCCATCCCTCTCTCTCCATCACTGGTTCTCCCCTGTTTCTCTATTCCCATCTTCTGTTTCTCTTCCCCCCCCCCCCATGCATTTCCTTGCATTTCTCTTTGTCTTGGTCTGCCTTGCTGGTCTGTCTGTCTCTTCACCTGGCCCCTGCCCTTTCCCTTCTCACTAATGGGACCTGAGGGACAACAGAGCTGGGAAAGGGAAGGTCATGGTTTCATCGGTGCCTCTGCCGGGATGGCCAGAAAAACCACTGGGAGGGGATCACCTCTTCAAACAAGCAGCCTCTGACCACGCGTACTTTATGCTCCTCCTGTGTCTGACAGCTCAGACAGATGCCTGGGTGGAGACACACACACACACACGCGCACAGAGAGAGAGAGAGAGAGAACGCTGAGACCAAGATCACAATCCTGGGCCCCTTGGCTACCTGATGGGTGACATGTGGGAGTAGCCTTGCTGGGGGAGGGAGAGGACTTGGGGGGTGGGAGGACACAGTGGTGGTGCAGTGAAGTGGGGCAGGGGACTGTCATGGTTCGCTGCAAGACCCCAGCCCCGCATTGTCAGTGAGGGTACACACACACACACACACACACACACACACATACACACACACAGAGCAAGTATGCCCTGGTTGTGCCCTGGAAACCTGGACCCTTGGTCTTGGTCTGACCAGATTTCCTGGGGAGTGTCACCCTGAAACAGGGGCTTCAGCACTCGCCCCCTCATAAAGAGAACCCCGTAGAGGATACAGGCCAGACTGAGTTCCTTCCTGCAGCCCTCAGGCACATCGCCCTCCAGCCTGCCCACTGGCCAGCTGCTGTGCAGTGAGTGACCTCATTGAAAGTGGCCCTTCTCATCAGACATGCCACAGAGAACGACGCAGCTGTCCCCTGTTTTGTTACCTGATGTGATTGGCCTCCGTGTGGCAATGTGTACTAAATCTGACTTCTATGCCTGTGGACTTGCCAGCCTCCCATTTGAGAGCGCGCTGTTGGCTGGGACTGGGGTGGGGGGGTGACTGGGGGGTGGGTATAGGGGATATATCTGAGTGACTGCCTTACTAGGCAGCCCGTGCCCCAGTTCCCACTCTCTGTCAAGTCACTTGTCTGCACTGCCTTGCTCAATGGAGCGGAACACTCTGGTAAATGTCCCTCTCCTGCTCCAGCCTTGGCTCCAGGTTCATCATCCCCTAACATTCGAGTCTCAGAACTTGCACGAACAGCTACTGTCTAACCCGACTGACCGGCTTTCATTGCCTTCGGGGGCAGTGGTGAGTGGTCTGACCTGCTGGTTCAAGTCCATCGACTGCTGCGACCACTTGAATTTGGAAAGGCCTCCCGTCTGATTCCAAACGCACAGCCTTGCGGGTCTCCACCACAGTGGAGAGTCCTGAGTCCTGAGGGCAGAGAGACCCATCACAGAACCGGAGGTGGCAGGAAGGGTACTGAGGGGAAGGAAAGAATTTGGACATTTAGATCATGTCCTGTCTCTGCTTCCTAAAAACCAGCTTTGTATAGAATCTTATGAACACTTGTTCATTCTCCATCATTTTTTATTATTAATCACTTTATTGGGAGGCTCTTAAAGTGTTATAACAATCCATCACTTAATTGTATGAAGCACACTTGTACATATGTGTCCATCAACATTTCCAAAGCACTTTCTTTCTACTTGAGCCCTTGGTACCACCAGCTCCTCTTTGCCTCCCCTCCCTTCCCCTCCCTTCCCCATCCTCCCACCCTCGTAAACCCTTGATCAATTATATTTTATTGCTATTATTTCATGTATTACACTGCCCATCATCTGTCTTCACTTACATACCTGTTATCTGTCCCCTTGGAGTGTGGGTAATATATCCAACCTTGTGGTGGGTTCCCCCTTTCTTCCCCTCCCCCATCATCCTCCTACTCTTATCATATCACAACTACCACTACTGTTCCTGAGGGTTTTATCCGTCCTGAATTCCATGTGTCAAGAGCTCTTACCTGTACCCAACGTGTGTACTCTGGTCAAGCCGGGTTTATAAGGTAGAGCTGGGTCACGGTAGTGGTGGAGGACGCATCCAGGAACTAGAGGAATGGTGTGTATGGTTGAATTGTCCCTTCTTTGTGACCCTTCTGTGGGGGATGTCCAATTGTCTACAGATGGGCTTTGGGTCTTGTCAGAGTAACCAGCCTCTAACACATCATCACGGGTTCAATAGGCACAATTGTACAGTGATAATTATTAAGGATTATGGTAAAGTCGTAGAGAATGTGAAAGATAAAAATGATGGAGTCAGACACATTTTATGGTAACATGCTCACCTCAGACCTGCTTGGTGGTCTGAGAGAGAATGAGGGGGGAGGAGAGGACATGGGGAGAAGGAACCGGAAGGAGAGGGAGAGGGGTTTGGGGAGGAGAAGTGGCTGAGAGAGAGGGTGAGAGAGAGTGAGAGAGGGGTGCAGAGAGGTCCTTTATTCTGACCAAGCCTTATATATCTTTTGGGGACATGCAAGACCTCTAATTACAGGTAAGGACATGTGTCACAGGAAATGGTTATCCCATAGGTTATACAGTAACAAGAGGGACGATCTAGGGGCACACGGGTGATATGAGGGAACAACAGGGAGGTATTAGGGTCCCCATGTGACAAGGAGGGTGAACCCCAGATTCATGGTGGCCACATAACCTTGATTGCCCTTGGCTGGAGACTTGATTTAACCAAAATTTTCAGGGGAACTGACCCATTGTCCTAACAACAGGGAGAGACAAAGGCCTCTGGATGCCGGAGCCTTTAGGGAGACAATCTCTAAGTTTCTGACCTCCCACCAAATACTGGCAAATCACTGCTAATATTTGCTTAATATTTTGGAGGAGATATAATTGTGGAAAAGCCTTGTCTTCATTTGACAAAGTCTCCACTCCAACGCCCCTCTTTCACATTGATAAAATTGTTTGTGTTGGATCTTTTTTATATCTGATACTTAACTCCGTCAACATCTCATGATCACAGAGGCTGGTGTGCTTCTTCCATGTAAAGTTATTTAGTTCTCTGCTAGATGGTTTCTTATTTAACTACAAGCCTTTAAGACCCAGGATATAATTTTTTTTATAGCCAGGCACCATCAGTTTTCTTCATCACATTTGCTTATGTACCCATTTTGCCTTCAGTGAACGTGTTGGGAAGGTGAGTATCAAAGAATGACAGGTTATTAGAATAAAGTGTTCTTGTGTTTAGGGAGGCTTTAGTAGAGGCCCAAAGTTCATCTTCTATCTGAATACTTAACATATAAATATACCCACAATGGCATCTATCCATTTCATTAAAAATTAATATATTTACATATATACATGCCTACAGCTATTCCTCTCTAAATAGCTTTTGCTTCTTACTTCTTTCCTCTATTTTCTTTCACCTTCCTCCTATCCACTATCATGCTCACCCTCCATTCGGCTCTCAGTAATTCCTCTTGGATACATTGCACTTGATCAAATCCCACCAGGGCCTCCCTGCCATTATTTTTAGATCTCTTCTTGCTCCCTTATGCCTGAGTTTGTTGGTTCCCCACTCCCCCTCACTTCCCTGTCTTTTCCCATGTTCCTGCAGGACTGCCGGTCCCATTGCTTTCTCCTCAGATTATTTGTCCTGCTTATCTTATATAGACAGACATAGGGTGAAAGACAAAAACAAACAAAAAAAATAGCTTTGTCTGCTGACCTTTGTCTGTCTTGCTGACCTTTATGTATGCTTTCTGCTCAACTCTGATGAGGTGTCAAGCCCTGTCCCCTGAGTCGGAAGTCTGTTTCAGGATTCCTCAGGGACGTGGTTACTTTGCCCTGCTGCCCTCCCTTTGCGTTTCCCCCTGCAGTGCATGGAGCAGATGAGGCACACTTTCCACACAGTCTTTCCAGTGCTTTCTCCCACAGAGCTATGGGTTAGGGAGGGAGCATCATGTCTCGTGATGGAGCCAGTGCTACCGTCCTCTCTGTGCATTGGCTGCTCTGGGCAGGGATTCATGATGAGGGCCATGATGAGGTCCACTCTCTTGTTTTCCCTCTTAGTTGGCTCCTGTGTGGCCTGGACAGACCCACCACTCTCCCTGGGCTTTCTCTTCAGTGCTGTCCTCTGCATTGCATTCTTCTAAGGGAGGGGGCCAGCATAGCTCAGGTTGGGCCCAGCCCCGCTGTCCTCTCTGTTGGTTTGCTGCTCCATGCCAGTATAATGCTGTCTTGGCAGTCTTCCCTCCACCGTAATCCTTCTGAGCCCAGCACTGGACTTGCAAGAGTGTTATTCCTTCACCTTGAACACACAGTTCCCTCTGTCAGCACCATTTTTTCTTACCTTATTTTTCTGCTTCAGCCTCCCAGGCCCTTGGAGCATCTTCCCTCACCTCTTCCCTTTTGCGCCCAGCTGCCTATTCCTGGGCACCAGAGATTTGTATCTTGACTCAGTGTTGCTACCTCTAGTCACATCTGTCTCTTCCTCCAAACCATCGGCTCTTCAAAGCCAAGAACTTCCTCTTAGCTATCTTTGCGCACACATCCCCATCCCCATCTAGCTTAGTGCCTGACCCAGGAGAGACAGGCAAAGGAGAGATAGCTGGTGGAAGAAGGTGTGAGATTTCTATAGCGGACCAGCTAACAGCTCAGACCTTGTTTTCAGTGAAAGGCTTGGCTTAAATTGTTATGTGGCCTTCCTAGATCCCAGCTCATAATTTGTCAATTAATTCGAGATGTTACAGTAGAGTGCAGTTTATAATATTATTGTGAGATGCAATGGATCCTGCATATAAAGCATTTCATAGAATACCTGGAAAGATCATCTGGGGGTGGGGACAGGGGACATCAAGGTCACAGCATCCACAAAGACAATGTTCTATATTTTACTTTGGTGAGAAGAGACTGGGATCCTAAAAGTTGGCGAGCAGTCATCTGAGGTGCAGATGTTGGGCAAAGAAAAGTAATGAACACCAAAGATGCATGAGAATAATTCATCCAAAGGATGAATGAACCACGGAAACCCCAGCCTCCACAACCTTGAGACCAGAAGAACTAGATGGTGCCTGGTTTCCAGTGCTCACCGCTCTGAAAAGGGGCCACAATAGAAACCCAGCGGAGAGTAGCAGGAAGAAGAGAAGCACAACTCAAAATCACGACGAGGATGAGGCTCCCTGGGAGAACTCCCAGTGCAGATGGTCAACTCTGGGAGGCGGTAGCAAGAGTGTTATTCCACTGGGGGACTGAAATCAATGCCATGAATCACGATGGGCGTGAACTGTTGAACAGAAAACCAATTTGCTCCGTGAATTTTTGCTTCAATCATAATAAAAAGTGAGGTATTTTCCCCTTTCCTTTCACACCTCACACCTTGCTAGCAGATCCTTGATGATGCCTCCTTTAGAAGGCACCCCAAACTCAACCGCTCCTGACCCTCCTGCTCAAACCACCCACATTCGAGGGGTGGAAGGCTACATCTACCTTGGGAGCCCCGCCTGCATTTTGAGTCTGGATGAAAGTTCCACCTCCATATGAATCCATGCTGATGATTCACCTGTAATGTGAACGACTAGCCCTCAGACAGAGTGTGTATGAAAGTGTATTGCAACACCTAGGCCGGCCCAGGGAGGGGCTGTCTCACTGGCAGATAGCGCTCTGGGAGTGGCCTTAATGATTTTCAGGTGTGCATCCCCTGGAAGTTGCAGTATGAGGGCTACCTGGTTAGGAATTATACCTCAACCATCGAATAAACAGGTGATCGAAGGGCCTCTGGACCGAACCTGTAAGCTTTTCTATCTGCGGTGGCTTGCACATGCATTCCAAACACGGTCCTTCCCCAGACTCTGCTATGTGGCCCCCAGATCTCAGCTCCCAATTCGTTCAGTGCGATATTCTAGTAGAAAACAATTTAAAATGTTATTGTGAAATGCAATGTCCCGCCTGCGATGGCGAGGGACTGATGGCTGCCACTCATGCATCTATGACACTCTCCCGTGTTTTCTATCGCTTCTCGGCAATCACACAGTCACAAAGCCTTCTGACACCTCTGGCTTCCTGAGGCTGGACTCCCTCACCTGGATGATTTCTCTGTGCCTTGTTCTTGTCCCGTTTAAGATGTACTAGTGGGAGCTCGAGAAGCTTCCTGGTGAATAGCGAGGAACTCACTGAGCGGCGAACTCCACAGCAGCAGTGTGAAACCAGCAGTCACTGCATGGAAGAAAGACGGCTTTCTGGTTCTGTAAAGAGTTACCGTCTTGGAGATTTACATGGTCCTCTAGGGTTGCTGAGAGTCAGAATCGACTTGAGTGAATTGGTTTCTGTTCTTTTGGTTTTCCCTTTGTCTGGAATCCCCTTTCCCCAAGTTTTTCTCACTTGCTTAACTTCCCTTTCTCCGTGAGACCTTCCCGTGGACACTTTCTACCCCCTTCTCTGTTTAATGTACTGCCTTAGTATTTATCCTGAATAGAAATATGCATTTTAATGATTGATTGTGTTCCTTGTCTGCCTCTTCCAGGAGGCCATGCATTCTAAGAAATGAGCAGGGGTCTTATCTGGTTTGTTGGGTGCAATCCCCCCGCCATCTAAGACAGCGCACCTGCTCAGAGCCTTAGACAGTGAAGCTGCACTGTAGATGGTCTAAAGCCCTGAACAGCAAGATCCGGATCTGGGAGGGGCTCTGCCATGCCTCACCGTCCGAGTCAGAACTGACTCAGGAGGCCAGACCCCATCTCATGCTCCACCCTCCCGCTGTAATTTCCCTCCTTCCAGCCCCACCTAGCTGCCTCCAGTGGAAGGGGTAGCTGGGAACTTCAAGCACATCTTTTGCTCAGGAGAGGCTGGGCGGGTGGAAATGCCCCGAAGCTGAGGAGGCTGTGTGACACTGCCCAAAGCTGCCCAGTCCAATTTTCTTGGATTTTCCGCTGGGTTTCTCTAGGGGATAAACCAGTCCCATCCTTTTTTGGACTTGGCTCTCCAAGAAGGTAGCTCTCCTCAGAGAGGGCATGCAGCCTTCCGTTTCTGGGTTCTACCAAGACCTATCAAGTCAAACCCATCGTGGCACTGATCTGTGACTTAAAGGTCCCAAGGGAGCTTCTGAAAAATAAAAGCTAGTTGGGGCCACACCCATTTTGACTTTGGGTGAGCCCGCCTTTGTCTGCGTGGAACTGTGCTTGCTGGCTTTTCAGATCGACTTCCGGGCCTTCCTCCCAAAGCACTTCTGGTGCACTGGAGCTGACAGCCTTTCGGTCAACAGCTGAGCTTTTAATGGCACTACCTCCGACTCTGGGAGATTCTTCCCAACCGAACCTAACGCCCTGCCAAGGAATCGATTCCAGCTCCTAGCGAGTCAATAGGATGGGGCTAACTGCCCCCAAGGGCTTCCCGACACTGCCACTCTTTATGGGAACAGAATGTCTCCTCTGTGTTCCAGAGAGCAGCTGATGGTTTTGAATTGTTGATCGTAGGGCAGCCACCAGGGCTGCTGGCTGTTTCCCCAGGGCCTCAACAAGCAACTGGCATATACTGAAAACCAAACCAAACTCACTCCCATACGACCCCGTGCAATTCATAGCGAGGTCAATAACTGCTGAAGGAATGAATCCTTATCCCGAAGTCTGTCTTGATAGACTTATTAGCAAGGGAGACAGTGCAGGAAAAGAGCTGGTGAAAGTGACCTTTTTCAGAGACACCGCCATCCCTGGGTGGAGCAAAAGGATGCTAAGTGAAAGGCTGTAGGTCCAAGGCCACCCAGAGATGTCTCAGCAAGAACTGGGGCTGGTCTCCTTCCGAAAGAGCAGCCTGCAGTTCTACACTGGCCCAGATGGGGCGCTGTGAGCAGGCGCTGTTCCACAGCTCCCAGTAGGGTAGGGTGATAGTGCCCCTGCCCTTGGGTTTCTCCCAGAAATCCAACATGAACTGATGGATGGTGCCGCCTCCATGGCTTCCATTTAGGAGAGTGGCATCCCCCCGCCCTCCTCTCAGAGGGTCTCAATGCTGGACTGCTTTGCCCAGACCCAGAAGCACTGTGAACCCAGGACAAGCTGAAGCCCCCCCCCCCCCTCACCAGACCACCTCGGCTCAGCCTCCTTCTTCTCGGGGAGCTCTGAGAACCTGCCTCAGTGCCTTCATTCCAGCACTTGGTGGCCGGCAGGACCACTTGGAGGCAGGACAGGCTCATCTTGGTCAGCTCTGTTTTCCTGGAACTTAGGGTGTCGGTCTGGGAGCCCTACTGGTGTCGTGATTTGCACTGGGCTGTGATCCACAAGGCCAGCAGTTCAAAAATACCAGCTGCTCTGAGCGAGAGAAAGACGAGGCTTTCTGTTCCAGTCTCAGAAACCTGCAGGCAGAGCTACCCTGTCCTGGAGGGTCATTATGAGCTGTCATCCGCTCAATGGCAGAGATGCGTTATTTGTTTTGGGGGGTGTAGTGGGAGTAGGGTTGGTGAAGAATATTGAAACTACCAAGAACCGACCCCTCAAAACTAACAGAGGTGTCTGGGAAGAAGGACAGCCAGAGTGCTCCTTAGAAACCAGGGTGGTGAGACACGTCAGGAGAGACCAGTCCCTGGAGAAGAACGTCATGCTTGGGAAAGGAGAAGGGGCAGCACAAAAAGGAAGGCCTTTGACAAGGTGGACTGACACAGTGGCAGCAGCAGTGAGCTCAAATATAAGAACAATTGTGGGAAAACAAATGTCTCACTCACTCTGTTGCACATACAGTCTCTGTGCGTCAGAACTGACTCAGCAGTACCGGGGCAGCAAACCACAGAGGACCAAAAGAGACACCGATGATAGTTTTGTGTACTGATGAAGAAAAAGCACATGGAATGCAGCTATGTTCAGAGCTCAGACTGTGTTAGAGCTCAGGTAGAGCTAAGCAGTTCATTTTCTTCCCTATGAAGTCCTGTTGATCGTGTGGAGGTTAACTGCAGACCAAGGGATTCATAGCATCAGGCCTTGACTGATGGAGTTCAAGTATCCACCTAGCTATTCTTAGCACCACCGCTGAGAGTAAGACCAAACCAGTTGCCTTGGCATTGGAGTTGACTTCTGGACACCATGGGCTGCTTGGTTGATTGGTTGGTTTGTTAATAGGTTGCCAGGTCTTTCTCTAAGGTGTCGTTGGGTCGGCTTGAACTTCCAACATTTCAGCTAGCAGCCAAGCTAGTTAGCAGTTGGTGAGCACATCAATCATTTGAACCACCCAGGGATCTGGTCATAATAGCTAACATTTATCAAGTGTCTGCTCTGTACTAAGCACTTTCCTAAGCCCTTTACACTGAGGGTTTCATTGACCTCGCCTGACATGTTTGAGGGAGGGCCCACTCTTTAGAGCCTGGTGGGAATTCCCTGCTACAGGGAATACATGGTTGTGGAGGGACCAAGCATGTACGTTGTGAATAAGGGACAGGATGGGGACAAAGAGACTCCTTGGCTTGGAGACACCAGGGCTACACAAGGTACCATGGATAGATATAATTTTTTTTTCAGAGCAGAAGAGACCCAGCTCTGTCTTGGGGTGAGTTAGGTCTTGATTGCATGGGCCGTTGTCCCTATGGGGGCTCAGAAAGTTCCTCTCAAGAGTCCTTACTTCTCAAGTCCAATCGGTCCCAGGGTGGCACACTTGATGGTTGCCAACTGAAAGGACAGCTGTTGGAGTCCACCCAGAGGCACCTCGGAAGAAAGGCTTGGCGATCCGCTTCAGAAAAATCAACCACTGAAAACCCTCTGTAGGAGTGCAGTTCTACTTAGACACACCTGGGGGTGCCACACCTCAGCCTGCTCAGCCACAGTGACACTCAACCCAGCCTCAGAGCTGAAGGTCTCTGCTCTGTGAACACATGTCTGATATGCTGGAGATTGGTGGTTCCACTTGAGCTGTTGGCTTCGTATAAAAGGCCCCGCCCTCTTGCACACTCTCTCCCACTAGACAGGGAGCAGGAAGGGCCATGTCCACTCCATCTATTCAATGGGACCTGGAGGGGCTCTGGAGAGAGTCACGGTGGGTGGCTGATGGGGAAGGAGAAAAATCAATGTCCCAGACAGAGGAGCCCTTGGCCATCCATGCCCCTCCCTCCCAGCTTAGAGACTGGATCATTAGACAAGGTCTGTAAATATCACTCGGCGGCATCGGCTCTGTTTAACTGTGACGTTGGACTCCCCAAATAGACCTTGACTATCTGCTCCAAGCGTCCCACGTCCCTCCCCCTCAGAGGACTCTATAGCAGGGCACACCCAGCCCACCAGCCTCCGAGGGGTTCCACTAAAGGAGTGGTGATGTACCACCTCTGTCCCTGCTCCCCACGATCCATGAACACTGTGTTTTCTCCCTGAAAACCAGTTCCCGTGATGCAGATGCCCAGCAAGGATCAGAGGGGGCTCAGTGGAAATCAGTGTGGAATCCACAGACATCCATCCACTCACCCTGAGGGCAGAGGCTTCCCCCACCCCTCCCCACCCCCTGTCCCAGGGTGCTGGCTGTGTTGAAGCTGGGGACATCTGAGGAAGGCGTCAGAGTCCATACAGCATGCCCCCCGCCCCCTGGACACCTCTCAGTCCTCCTTCCTTTCTCCCCACCTGCTGCCTTTTCTGCTCCAGTAATCCCGCCTCCGCAGGGCAGAGCAGAGCACTGGGGTGCCTGGGGGCCTGGCAACTGATGAAGGCTCTGCCATCTGCTACCACCTCCCAGCCCCACCCCTGCTGCCTCATCCCTGTGCAGGGGTAATCCAACCGACTTGGGTAGGCGAGATAAGATCCTGGCTGCCATTAAACATTGACAGGGTGTGTGTGGTGAGAGTGCCCGCTGTGGGGAGGAAGGGAGACCACAGCAGCTGGGCCATTAAAAATGGATAGAAGCCACCCCTCAGGAAAGGGCCAGCTCTCTTAAAACGGCAGTTCTGGGAGGGCCCAGGGGAGTTGGCAGCGGCAGTCAGGTTCAGATTCCCAGGAGAGTTTTCAAAGTCTCTGTTAACGCATGCCCTTTGTATTCTGCTGATTGGCGGCAGAAGCACGGATGCTGGAATTAAACCAACAGGTTTGAGTCTAGCCCAACCCCATAGGATAGCTTTCAACATACCAAGACTTCTTCGGTCCATCTGACAAATGGGCTTCATGTATTCCCCAAAGCATGTTGTGAGGATGAAAAGAAACAATACCTAGGCTGAGCCCCGGTGGCGTGGTGGTTGTGCGCGGGACTGCGGCCCACTGGGATGGAGGTTCGATTCCAGCTCCACAGGGGCAAAGGCTGGGCCTCCTACTCCCACCACCTGAGGGCAGTGATGCCCAAACAAAAACAAAACAAAACAAAAGAAACAAAACCTAGATGCTAGGGAGCCTTGGTGGTGGTGGTGGTGACGGGTAGGCTGTCAGCTACAACAGTCAGGCCTTCCAGAACATCAGCTGCTCCTCGGGAGAGAGACGAGCCTTCCCACTCCCCAAAGAGTGACAGTCTCAGAGACTCACAGAGCCCTTCGACCCTGTCCCATAGGCAGGGAGTTTGGTTTGGGGTTTAGCCAGCACAATGCTTAGCCTCTCAGAGGTGGTGACTAAAGACTGGGTTCTCCCAAGGCTTCCGACGGGGGCCATCATGCCTGGTGCAGTGAGACGCTAACAGGTCTGAATGTCTGAAATAGAGCACACTGGACTGACCACCAGCAGGGGTGAAAGGCAGGTGGAAGACAGAGCCCTTTTAGGAACCTGAAGTGGGAGGCCCGAATCGGGAAGCGTCACACACATTACAAGTAGCCTTGTCTGCTGCCATTTTTGAGCCAGGCACTGGTGTCTCTGACTCTGTCCTTAAAGAGATTTGGTGGCCGCACAACATGCACATTGCCTGCTTTCTGTGAGGTTATGGTTTTTTGTTTTTTTTTTTTTGCAGCGTGGTGACCTGTGATTTTTCTGTTCTGAGTATCACCTGATGCAACCACCTTTGACACACGTGTATTGACTCTGGTTTGGGGTTGTTGGCCATGTCTGAACCAGGAAGTGCTGGTTCCAAATTCTTTCTTCCCCCTTTTTCCCTGGCAGTGAGTAGATTTCTTCTCAGACTTAAGTCTCCTCAGAACATCTTCTCAGGCCTACGGGCAGCTTTTCCTCGGCCCCTGGGGCTTTCAGAAACCCTGCTTCCACAATCTGATGCCTTGTCTGTCTTCTCACACTAGATAGGAGCAGAAGTAACCTTGAGAGCAGGTATCTTGGGAAACACTGCTTTTCCAGTACTCACCTGTGATAGTTCAGGTTTATTGTGCCAACCTGGCCGATAAACACACATGGGATGACTTGAAGGACAGAGAGCTAAATGGCTTGGTGAGCCTCGCCTTTCTAGTTCTTGAGTCTCTTGCTCTCTGACAGTGGGACCAGGGTGCAGCTGCTTTAGTCAATTCCCTGCCTCAGCTGGCAAGACTCACTTCTTGCAAGACATGCCTGAGGAGAAGCCACATGGACCTACCCTGACGCAGCCCTGGGTGCTGGAGACCCCTGCCAGCACTGAGACCCTTAGTTGCTCACTGATTTGGGTTCCCTCCTGCAGTTGGCATCATTGCTGCATGCACATGCTTTGTGAGATTAAGGAGGACTTTGTAGACCAGTGTTGGACATAGGACCTAATGTCGGACTTAGGGGCTTGCACTGGACTGGGTTGGGATGCATTCCTAATGTACATTTATGTTTCATGTAAAAATCTCTCTTACCTACATATGAGTTTCTGTGGATTTGTTCCTCTAGTCTACCCAGACTAACATACCAGCTCAGTGTCTGGTGGGCACTAGGTGCTCAAAGAGAGTTGAACTGAATAAAGTGGAAAGAAACCTTTGAAAGAAGGTCAAGGAGACAATAGATTCCTGGCAAGCAATAAAAGATGGGAGAAGGGAGGTGACTGTAGATGGTTCAAGTTCATGTCCAGCATCCTCACTTTATAACAGAGGAGACCAACGGAACCCAGCTGGTTTGTGGCAGAGTCTGAGCATTCTCCAGGCTCCAGACCCCCGCCACTATGCGAAGATGGGGACTTCCTCTTTGAGCCAGGCAGATTGACGTTCCTGGTCAGGCCTCCAGAGAGGTTACGTGACCTGCCTCCAGTCCAGAGAGTCAGCTCAGCATGAACCTGGACCCAGGCCGGTCTTGTGACCTCTAGGCCACCGGTGCCTGGGGCACCTGGGATTTCTTGTTTGCAGGCTGGGCATGCATTGACTCTGCCCATCTGGGCTCTAGAAGAGTGTTCTATGCTTCCTTCCCACTGAGATGTCAGGGATGAGGTGGGAGTGTTTGAGGAGCATAGGGTGGAAGCCAAGACTGAACCGGGCTGGCCTTTTCCCTGCACAGTGAGCTCCCCAAACAACTCACGGAATCAACCTGTGATTAAGTCACCCCATTATTGGGAGAACATAAATTCTTTTCCCCACGGAGCCAATGTGTGGTTTCCTTGGCAGAGGCTCCCTGGATGGGACCCCGCTCAGCCCTGGGTGGTCTGCTGGAGCAGGAAGCCCACCAAGGGGAGGCCCGAGTCCTAGTCTGACTCTGACACAAGCTGTAGAAAGAGTCTCTTTCGTGAGTCCGCACTCTACTTGTGCAGATTAAACAACACGGTATGAAGGTTCTGGGAGGTAAATATTTTCATTACAGTACATATTTGGCAGGTGCGCAGGTGAGCATGGCGCTTTGCTGGTTCAAGCGCTTCATGCTCAGCCTCTAATGGAAAAGCTGGCACTTTGAACCCATCAACGGGGTGCCAGAGAAGAGGCCTGGTAATTTGCTGCCCCAAAGATGACAGCGACGTCGCCCAGTGGCAGGACAACTCTCGCTGTCCTGCAGGGCACAGGGTCCCACCACAACCCCAAAGGACCAAATGAGTCAGTTCCAGGAAACACTGGTCAGGTAGGTTCCTCCCACAGGAAAGAGTCTCACTTCCACAGCCCAGTCTCAGTCACACGCGGGGCGCGTCCTCCTTTAACTCAATCTGGAGTTGAGAGGCTTAAACAAAAATTAAACTTGGAAAGCAGCATTTTAGTAGGATACCAAAAAAAAACCCCCAACAATTTAAAAAAGACCCACTGGTTGATTCTGACTTCTAGCCATCCTACAAGCCAGAGCAGATCTGATTTCTGAGGCTGTAAATCCCTATGAAAGAAAGACAGACTGTCCTGACTTAGAGTGCTCTGGTCAACCAGGTAGACCTGATTTCTGAGCCTGTAGACTCTGTGGGAGCAGACAGCCTTGTCTTTCTCCCATGGAGCTTTTGGCTAGGAGCCCAAGGAGTGACCAGGACACCACCAGGCTCCTTATTGCACAGGAGCCAAATTCACTGCCATTGAGTCGCTGCCAGCTCATGGCAGCCCTATAGGACTGGGTCAAATTGCCCCTAGGGGTTTCTGAGACTGTCACGCTGTCTGGGGGCTTGGGGGAGGGGGATCGAAAGCCTCGTCTTTCTCTGTGGAGCCGCTGATGGTTTCAAACATCTGACCTTGGGGCTAGCAATGCTTCTCTACCAAGGGCTCTACCAGACAGGACAGCAGTCCCTTGGACATTGAAGTCAGCCTGATTCAAAGGTTTCAGAATTAGGGAAAGAGATTCTTAGTGTTCGAGAAATAGACTGGAGGGCGTTTTCGGAAATATCCCTTCTGATATAATGTCACCATTTATGAAGCCCTGAGGGTTATGCACAATTACATCTTCATCCCAATGAACACGCCTACATAATAGAGACCATTGTCCTTCCCACTCTGCAGAGGAGAAAATGGAAGCAGGGAGTATATTAGGCAGTTTATTCAAGTTACAATCTGAACCTAAAATATTAAACAACTTGTTCAAGTCAGGTTTGAACTCAATCCAGCAGCCTGGATCCCTGGCCATTCATTGTGCAATTCGGCTTCTGATCAGAGACCAGCCTGCAGGGTGCCAGAGAGTGAATGAGAAGTCTGGGTACAAGGGCCAACTCCAGGGGCAATTTTCTGGATCTTTGAAAGAAGGCTCCAAGTCTTCTCCAACTAGGTCCTCGGTCTGCTTGAGAAGCCAGAAATGAAGCTGTCTTCCATGTTCAGAAGTCCTGGTGGGGTGGTGGGTCATGAGCTAGGTTTGAACCACAGGTCAGCAGTTCAAAACCACCAGTCACTCCTTGGGAGAAGGATGAGGCAGGCTTTCTGCTCCCGTCAAAGGTAACAGTCTTAGAAACTTACAGGGGCTGACCCACGCTGCCGATCCAGTCACTATGAGCCGGTTTTGACTCGATGGCAGTGAGTTTTGAGTGAGTCTGTTCAGGAGCTTCTGGTCCCCAGAGTAGCAAGGCATTGGCTTGGCCAGAACGTCCTACCTCAGAGCCTCATCTGCCCCAACAACGTGGACTGGAGCAGTGAGGGCAGCTGGTGCCAGTCAGGCCGGAAGCCGTTAGGCGTGTTTGCCCTCTGCCATATCTGGGAGAGACGGGGGCTGGGAAGGACAGCCTGCTGGGAACGAGCACTGGGACCTTGACACGTTCCTGCCTTTGCTTACATTTCCCAAGCCAGCCTCCCCTGCTCTCAATGGAGCGATTGCTCCACTCAGAGAGCACCGCCCTCCCCTCTGGGCTGGGCTTTGTCCACTCCCCTCTCAGAGTGCACCATCAGGTCCCAAAGCATCTGTCTACAACGTGACGAATGTGGGCCATGCTGAGAAGTCGCCCTGGCGCTGTGTGAGCACCGGGCTGCTAACCACAGGGTCAGCAGTTCAAAAGCACCCGCAGCTCCTTGGGAGAAAGGTGAGGCTCTCGACTCCAGCACAGCCTGAAAACCCCGAGGGCCAGTTCTACTCTGTCCTAGAGGGTCGCCAGAAGCTGAATCGACTCGATGGCAGTGAATCTGGTCTTCTGGCTACTCCGGATGAGCTGTTCAGAATCGATGGTTCGTGTAGTTAGATGAGTGTGTATACGTCAGAGCCATGGAGGAGCTAACAAACCCCAACCAAGCCCACTGCCATCAAGGCGGAGCTGACTACTCATAGTGACCCAACAGGACTGACCCAGGGGGTTTCTGAGATGGTCACTCTTGGCAGGGGAGTCAAAAGTCCAGTCTTTCTCCTGTGGAGTGGCGAGTGATTTTGAACTGCTGACATTGCAGTTAGCAGCGCAGAACAAAACTGCTATGCCGCCAGGGCTCCCTGGGGACCTGTAAGTCCTAGCAAAACACACAAGAGCCATCTATGGTCAGAGAGCCCCCAGCCAACGGATCCTGGTGGCTGTTGTTAGGGACCATGGAGCCTGTCTTGTCTCAGCGCTCTGTGCCCATCAGAATGAAACCTGGCCCGTGCCGCCCTGCCCTCCCCGTTGTTACTGTTTGAAGGCCTCCACGCAGCCATGGCCTCCACCGGCCTGCCCCGAGGTCTTGCTCTTGCTCAGTGGCCCTCGGCCTTGTCAGCGAAGATCTGTGAGGAAAATGAAGGCTCTGTCCGAGAACCCACCTCTCTGTTTGCCTTCTCCCAAACACGCCCTTCGACGATTTGGCACACTTACAGAAACCCTGCATGTGGGGGACAGATGGTGTGGTGCCAGCTGTGGGTTAGTCCTGGAGGAATCGGCATTCCTCTTGAAACCAGGGAGGCCAGGCAGTTGAGAAAACACACAGATAATGGGGGCAATGGACTCGGGGTGAGGGTGTTTTCCACACCCTGCACGCAGCAGCTACATTTCTCTGTGGATCAGTCCAGGGCAGTGCACACCCAGAGGAGGGAGGGACTCAGCTGCCTGAGGGATCGTGTTGGGGTTTTGAGTGACCTGGGGAGGAGGGTTGGGGGAGGGAGGCGGCACTTTGATAGGGTGTCACCCCCGCACCCCACAACCTCATCTGATTCCACCCTCTCTAAACAAGCCTCGGTACCTTCATCTTCCAAACCACCAACCCCAGGCTCGTAGCCTTGAACCCAGAGTGTCTGACTCATGCTCTGGTTCTCAGGCTGCAGTTTGTGAAACCTCTCAGAGACGCCAGCCAGGCCCCAGAGAGTGTGCGACCTTGACTTCTACCCAGAGGCAGTGTCCACCGAGTCTTGTGTAAGACCCACTCCAGATGCTGAGTGAGGGTGGAAAGAAGTGGGGGTGATGAAGTCTAGGTGCTGACCAGCTGCCAGGGAGTGGGGTGGGGTGGGAGTGGCCAAGAGCTGCCTGGGCAGCTGCAGGGCCTGGGTTGAGTCACCCCACCAAAAGGACAGGTAGTGGTCATCAATGAACCCCATGGAGGCAGGAAGCTCAGGCCTGGGGGCTCCCAAGGAGGCTGCAGCGCTGTGCCCAGGATGAGCCTGAGTGAAGCTTGAGTGTGCCAAGGCCTTTGGTCAACACAGAAGGAAGCCAGAGTCTCTTATTTTTAAACCAGTCATCCGTGAGGGGCCAGCTGCTCTGTTTCCACACAGCAGGGCCAGAAGAGGAAGCGGCTAGTCTGTGCAGTGGAGAGGTACAGAGGGTGGGTGGGGCACTTAGATTACCGCTTGCCAGTTGTGCGGAAGTGGAACTTCTTCCTTTTTCCCCAGGAAGTTTGCTCTTTTCCTGGAAAGAGGGAGGGGGGGTTGCCCGAGGCAGGGATAGACAGGCTTTCTAAGGATGGAAATCTGTCAGTACGCAGTTGCCCGCCCCTGCAGACCTGCAGACAGGGAACTTGTCTGGGGTGGGGGAGAGCAGGGCTCTATCCAGTGTTGGCTTGGCTTCTCCCTTTCCCTCCTTCCACCTTCCCAAGTTCCCCAAACGCTCCTTCCCAGAGGATCTGCTGGTTGACAGCACGGAAGCCACTGTTAGGGACCCCTCCCTTTCCTAGGGGCCCTGGCACAGTGGTTGTATCACGAGGCCAGCAGTTCAGACCCACCAGCCCCTCCGGGGTAGAAAGGCAAGGCTTTCTGCTCCCATAACGAGGTGTTGGAGTCTTGGAAACCCTCAGGGGCGGTTCGACTCCCTGAGTCGATGGACCCAATGGCAGTGAACTCGGGTCTCTTTTCTTTATTTAATTTCCCTTTGTTGGTGGAGCCCACCGGGAGCAAAGTCATGAACGTTTCTTAGACATAGCGGGACATCTTCAGGGACTGCGTCACTGGGACACAGCCATGGGAGACACCCGGATGAAAGGGCATAACATAACCCCCAGACACAATGTGCTACGTCCTACACTGGTGAGTAGCAGCTAGATCTAGACGCTCGGTGCAGTATTGGTCTCTGCCTACCCTCCGGGTCTCTCCCTGTCGGGAGTGCGTGCATGAAAACAGTTAGTTCAATCTCCAACGGACCAACCCAAATGTAAGTCTCCACGGGCCTGAAGTCGGCCAGAAGAACTCCATGGTGCGTTCTCAGGCTAACAATAGACAGATCTATAAGGGAAACAGCACCTGCTTGAGGTGGTCACACCTCAGCAGTTCTCTACCTGTGGGTCGCCCCTCCTGGGGGGGGGGGGGATGTGTGTGTCGAACGATCCTTTCACCGGGGTCGCCTGATTGATAACAGTAGCAGAATGACAGTTAGGAAGTAGCAACGAAAGTAATGTTATGGTTGGGGGGGGGGGGTCACCACCACATGAGGAGCTGCGTGGAAGTGTCGCAGCCTTAGGAGACTTGAGAACCACTGCCTTAATCGACCACTTGGAATTCAGGTGGCAGCACTTGGCCTCAGGATAAAGTTCAGAGGGCTAGGAAAGGCAGAACGGAGAGGAGACACAGAGGGAGAAGGTGGGATGGGATTGCAATGATGAGATGAAGCAGAATGTGGGCGAGTTGTGGCATGTCAAACGGATGATCTACCCTTCCAAATCACAATGAAAAAGGTGTGTGTGTGTGTTTTCTCCAATGTTTTATAAACATTGCCACTTTTAATCCTCAAAACCTTCCCACTGAAAGTCACCCCCATTGAAAGAATTCCAACTCAGAGCAGATAAATGCTGCTCAGACTTTCTGAGGTTTCCCATCTTCACAGAAACTGCCCGCCTCTTCCGCGACGCTCTCCTTCCCGACACGATCGCTGAAGACCAAAGGGTGCAGGAGCAAATGTGGTGAAGAAAACGGATGACACACAGCTATCAAAAGATATAACAAGTGACCAAAAAGCAAACAAATAAGATAAAGCACCGGGGGTCCTAAAGGTTTGTAGTTAAATAAGCAGCCATCCAGCAGGGAACAGGGAAGCACCAAACCCACATAGAAGAAGCACACCAGAGCGCGTGATCATGAGACGGTGAAAAGATCAGGTATCAGGCATTCGAAGATCTAAAACAAACAATCATATAGATACCATCAGAGTGGAGACCCCAAGTTCATCTGTAGACAATTGGACATTCCCTCACGGAAGGGTCACAAGGAAGGGACAAGCCAGCCAGGGTGCAGTATAGCACCAACAAAACACACATTTCTCTAGTTCTTTAAAGCTCCAACCCCACCCCACCCCACCCCACCCCACTCAGCCCCACTATCATGACTCCAGGTCTAACTTACAAATCCGGCTAGACTGGAGCAAATGCTTAGGTACAGATAAGAGCACTCTGGACACACGGGATCCAGGATAGACAACCCCTCGGGAACAGTTATGGGAGTGGCAATGTCACAAGGGTGAGGGGAAGGTGTGTGCAGAAGGGACAGCGATCATTATGATCAACGTACAATGAATGCCCCCCCCACCCCTTGAGGGGGAGGAACAACAGAAACGTGGATGAAGGGAGACAGTGGATGGCAAAAGATATGAAAACAATAGTAAGGTTCACGAGGGTGGGAAAGTGGGGGAGTGAGGGAGAAAAGAGGGGCTGATACCAAGGCCTCAAGCAGAAAGAAAATGTTTAGAAAATGATGATGGCAACATACATACGAATGTGCTTGACACAATTGATCTGTGGAGTTTTATGAGCTGTAAGAGCTCCTAATAAAGTTACTTATTAAAGAAAGAAAGAAAGTTTGTCTCAACTTTCTCACACCCAGTGCCTGGTGATGTCTAACAAGATAAGTATTTTCAGTCCTATTGGATTTTTTTTAGACAAGGGCATTGGGATGAGAGAGGCTAGTAACCTGCCTGCGACTTTGTAGCAAGTGACACAAAGTTTCCTCTGAGTCCAGAGGTGAGGCTCCTCACAAGAGGCCCAGGTGGGGACACAGACACCATTGTGCTGTTCCCTGGCTGACACCATCTGGACCAGCCACCCCGAGGTGCTTCTGTCCACAGCCAAAGCAGACTGGCCACATCCTTGGCAGATTCTCTACCAAAGAAGGCCTATTATCTCTTTCATGGCCCCACGCCCACTCTATCACAGGGCGCAGAGAGCTCAGGGGAGGGAAGAGGTTCCCATGTACACAGTGCTCTCGTAGGGACCCGCACTGCTCTAGGGGAAGTAGGGAGAGGAAGTCGGTCTTCAAGAAGCGGGTGGGGGTGGTGAGCACTGTGGGTGTGGAAGGAGGGTTTGGGAGGCCTGTGGACTTTCCCCACGTCTGTGTTCCTCCCCTGAACAGGCCGGCCAAGTTCCCAATTGATCACATCTGGGTCATATTCCTCTCCCCACCCTCCCAGTTGTATAACCAAGGTTCCTGTCTCCTAGTAAAATCCCTTGGGCAGCCCAGGTGCCTGAGTGGCAATATGCTGGACTGCTAACAGCAAGGTTAGCCGTTCAAGCCCCTAGCCTCATCCCTCGAGAGAGAGATGTGACTTTCTACTCCCATAAAGAGTTAAAGCCGTGGAAACCCGCGGGGATAGTGGTACTTTGTCCTCTAGGACTACTGTGTATTGGTTTCAACTCCCTGGCAGTGAGTGAGTGAGTGAAGTAACTCGTGGTTTTAGGCTCCATTTCATGGACCCCCTCATAATGCGTATTATCCAGTTTAATCATATGTGATGGAGTGATATCTCCCTGCATTGAAAAACAACATTATGAGTCACGACACACAGGCGCCATGGTGGCTTAGTGGGTTACTTGCTGGGCTGGTTAATAGCAAGGTCAGCAATTCGAGCCATGCCAGGAGCCAGGCACACAGGGGAGCTTGGATCACAGGTGCAGAGGGAGCCCCCTGACTCCAAGCCTTGTGATTGGGTAGCAATGATCGCTCAGGTCTGGGCGTATCACGACTCACTGCCAGCGAGTGGATTCTGACTCACAGCCACCCTGTGGGACAGAACTGTCCCTGGGAGTTTCTGAGACTTCCTCTTCATGGGAGTAGAAAGTCTTGTCCATCTCCCAAGGAGCAGGCTAGTGGATTCGAACTGCTGACCTTACGGTCAGGAGCACAACTGTAACTGCTAGCAGGTTCAGAGGGAAAGTGGTTCTGAACTGGAGTCTTGTAGGTATCCTCATACAGGTAGCAGGGTTTCATGATCTAGCTATAACTAGCGAGAGGGATAGCTTTATGAAAAATTCTACATTCCTCCCCAAACACAGCACTGGTCATTTTTCTGTCAAAAACAACTCTCCCCTTACCCCCCTGCCCCATGCGTAGTGTGACCTGGTGGTCTGCACATGCCCTAACCCAGCCCCACCTCTCTTCCATTGGTAATCCATTCACGGAACCAGGGCCCCACTCCAGCCTGTGCCCCTACAGTGAGTCGGAGGTGTGACAGTCATCTCACCTGAGCACAACTGGACTTCGAAATCAAAAATGGACACTGCCCTGCCCCTGGCCTTGCACTCCTACTGCCATCTTTAAAACGTGGAAATGGGAGCCCCGGCTGCCCTCAGGGTAGTTTCTCTTCCTTTTCTTGTTTCCTGCCCTCTGTCTCTGTTGCTGTCCTCTGCCTTCAGCCCTTAGACCAGATGGTTCCACTCCACCCCCTTTTTCAAACGTCCCTCGTCCCCAGTGGGCAGCCCTCTGGTGCGTGTGATGCCAGCCCCCTGCAGCAGTGTCTGCTTTGTTGTTGTTGTTGTTATTGTTGCTGTACTGAGAGGAAGTACAGATGCAGCTGGTCTTTTTATTTAAACAGAGAAACAACGATCGCGTTTCTCTAGAGGCGCTGTGACTGTCTTTAAACACCCCGAGGCAGGAGCACAACTTGAGGTCCGCACACACCGGGCGGCGCCCACAAATCGACCCGGAGCCGGTACACACAGTCGCACACCCCCCTGCAAGTCCACCCCCACCCCCGGGCTAGCGCACGACGTAGCCACGCTCGGGGGGGCTCACGCGGGGCTGGCCGCGCGGGCCGGAGCGAACCTGGGCAGCGGGCGGGCGCCACCCCTCCCTCCCGCCGCTCCTCCCCTCCCCGCGCGCTGCGTCACTTGTTTTCCTGCCGGCCGCCCGCCCCGCCCGCCGCTGACGTGCCCACGGCGTCAGAGTCCCCGCCGGCCGGCCGGCCCGCCGACGGGAAACGATTCCCTAATATGGGCTCGGACTCGGCGGAGGCCCGCGGGCCGGCGGGGCGGGGCGGGCTGCGCGCCCGCAGCGTCCGGGCTCTCCTTTCCCAAAGGTGGAGATGGCGCGCGGGGTTTCCCAGGGCCCAGGTGGGCTGCGTGCCCAGAAGCTACCTCCTGCAGCTTCCCCTGGGGGGTTCTCCTTGAACGGCCGGCGCTCGACCGAGAGGCCGATGAAGAGCTGGCCTTGAAGTGATGCGCCCACATAGTCCCCAGGGCCCTGAGCCTCCAACGTCCAGAAGCCCCTAGAAGGCTAGGCTGTGATGGCCAGCCCCGGGTCGTTGGCAGGGCGGCCTTATCTCGCCTGTGAGGCTCTTTTCACCCATCATCTCCCGGTCCCATAAAACATAGAGGAGTTTTGCTTCATGAGGTGCTTGAGAGATCAAATGAGAGTTGTGCTTGTTGGCGTAAATCAGCTTTGTAAGCCGATGACGGGGCTGTGCACAATTCCAGGTGGCCACTCACTCGGGGAGTGGAGGAACCTGTTTAGGGGCGGCTCAAGAGGAAGGGATCCCAGATACCGACTGAGCTTCCAGAACCTGCCTTTCTGCTGAGGCCACTCCCAGTTGCTCTGAAAAGCTTCTTTGTCCAAGTCACCTGGTGCTGGTTGCCCATATCCCAGGGGCAGTCCCAGCCCCCTTGTTTGGGGCCTCTGTGAGCAAGTGGTGGGCATGCTCAAAATGGCCCTCGCAGTTACATCGGAGTGGGACCCCAGCAGAAACGGCCAGGCACGTGGTGGCAGGCATTGGGTGAAGGCCTGGCCCTGTGCTGGACACTGTGTAGGACTTGCCTGGCTGTCTGTTCCTGGAGGGTGAGGAAGACCACCAGACCTGTTAGATTCCTTGAGTGGGAAATACCTCGAATCCGGAAGTCCCATGAGAAAGAAATTAACCCCGAAGGCTGGCTTGTGAGCCAAATGAGTTTGTATAAAAGACAGAAGAAGTTTTGGGGTTGACAGTGAAGAACACGGGCAGCCTCATGGAAAGGGAGAGGCCCAGGCACAGCCACGTGGAAGGCAGAGAAGCAGTGGGAAATAAGAGGGTGGCCTCCCGTTCAGCCTTTTTGTGGCCTGCAGCTGGGAGACGTGGTCAAGGGTACTGGATGACCCCATTGGCTGAATTAAGCCCACCTGGCCTACATTGGGTCAATCTGGGTGTGTCCCCCACCTAGTTTTACCACCTCTTTCTAGCTTGGGACCGGAATTGGTGCAAGCCCGGTGGACCCTGTTTCCTGTGCTGCTACCTAACAGATCCATCTCTGAACCCCCAGCCCAAATGAGCCATTTGACACTGGACACCCGCTGATTGTGGTACCGTCTTTCCGACCTCCATCATAAAGGGCAAACTGCACGCCCCACGCTCATCTGCCGACGTGTTTTGCCTCCTGGCTGCTTCCTGTCTGTGCCATCTGTGTGGGTCCTTTCCATTCCTTAGAGCTTCCTGCGGGCAGGAACAGTGTTTCTCCACAGCAGACTGAAGAAGCCCACCACACACACACCCCTGAAAAGAACACCAAATCTCCTTCCTGGGATCTCTCTTGGACAAGGAGGACAAAAGGTGTCAGGGGAGCAAGAGACTGACATGACCATGTATAAAAGGCAGTGAGTCATAAACACTAACAAACCAAAGAAAGCTTTGCCATCGAGTGGATTCAGACTCACAGTGACCCGATGGGACAGAGTCCAGCGGACTCCGTGGGCTTTCAAGACTGAACATCTTTGCAGGAGCAGAATGCTTGTCTTGCTCCTGCAGAGTGGCAGGCCGACTCATACTGCTGACCTTGTGGTTTGAAGCCCACAGGTAACCCAGCATGCTGGGGATTAGTGAGTAAGAGAGAGGCCAGTGGGGACAGGTCTCTGTGGTGCTCATTTTCTCACGCTTCCCTGACCCTGTCCTTTCAGGGATGCTCCTGTGGGGCCCTGGCAGGGAGGACTTCGGAGCAGTTGGCAGTACCTGGCACAGTGGGCAGGCAGGTGCCCTCCTTTGAGAGGTGGTTTTTCCCATTAAGGGTAAGGTGTCTGAGGGTGACACCCAATCCCATGCTTCCAATGGGCAAGCAGTGTGTCAGCAAAGGGCAACCGATCCTTAGGTGCTGGGTGAAACAGGCTCAACGTTTCACTCTTAAGATTTATGGGAGATTCCCGATCATTCTCAGAGTGTCCCCAAATGCCCTGGGAGTGGTGAGTGGAGGGTGGAGAAGACTTCCATTCTCCTGATTGCCTCTGGGTTTGAACCTCGAGTCTTCTTCACTCGGATCCATTTAGGACAGTGTCTTGTTCTATGACAGCTCTTCGTACCGTGGCCTGTGGGTCTCGGTTCCTTGTTTTCTGCAAACTGACACCCTGGTGCACTCTGGTGAAGCACTGGTCTATCCCCGGGGCTGCTGCTGCTGTTGTTAGCAGCTGCTCTATGAGAAAAAGATGAGGCTTTCCAGGCCTGTAAAGACTCAGCACCTCCGAAACCACAGGGCCAGTTCTCCTCTGTCTGATAGGACTGTGCTGTCAGAACTGACTCGATGAGGAAGACTTTACATGAGCCTCTATGGACTTTATGAAGTTTGGGGACTAAAGTGGGAGTTTCTGTAGCACAAATGAAAACAGCCTAAACATTGAAGGTTGCACATGTTTCTATACTTCCTTCCTTCCTTCCTTTCTTTCTTTTAAATCACTTTATCGGGGCCTCATACAACTCCCATCACAATCCATCCATCACTTGTGCACTTGTTGCCATCATCATTTTCAAAGCTTTTTTTTTCCACCTAAGACATGTTTCTTTCTACAACATGCCCTTGGCTTTCTAACACTGGTTCCAGGTTGGCATCCCAAAGGCTTTCAGATCACTCAAGTCTTAGTTACCGCTTCAACCCCCTTCTGAAGCAAAGGAACCCCCCCACCCCCTACCCCAGCCTGGTCTGGCACTGGCTCAGCCTCACTCAGCAGCCCCAGCTTCTGTTGGTCTCAGTTCTTCAGTTCAGCAGTGGACGCCTCTGAAGCCTTGGCAGGCCAGACTGACAGGTGAGAGGGACGGTCGGTGGTGGTGGTCCTCATAGACTTACATTAGCTCAGCAGTTACTTCTCCATGCTTGAGCTAGTCATTTCATAGACTTACAGAAAGTTCTTTATGGGAGGCTGCCTACAACAGACTCTGCTTGGAATTCAGAACTTGGGGGCTTGGTGGCAGGGGCTCTCTCTCTCTTCCTGGGCCCTTTCTCACTCCCACTGAGCTCATTGCTCTGTGCCTCACCAGGGACTCCATCTCCAGGAGACCCCCCCCCCCACCCCTCTGGACCTTCATCTCGCCACTAACCACCTGAGTATGGGCCACAAGGCCCACCTCCCTGGCCCACAGCTCTCTGAAAAGGGAGACAGCTGAACACACCTGGGGCCACGTGTCTGTCTGTCTGATTCAGTAGGACTCAACCCTTGATCTCCAGGGAGGTTCTGAACCAAGAGGGAGGGAGGGAGGCAGGAACACCCTGAAGTGGAGGTAGAAGGAAGTGCGATGGCGATGTTGCTGCTTGTTATGATCCCGGCTATTATCCTGACCCTGATGACTGCCATGCTCATCATGGGCTCTCATTAAAGGCAAGCCAATTGAGGGTGGCACTAAATGCCAGTTGAGAATGACTTCAAATTGTTAGGCTACAATATTCCTACCTAGGACTCACGCCATACGTTTCTCCTTGCATTATGTCTGTGGGGTGGCTATGAAAGGGGGTCTACTTCTTGGCCGAGGGCGTGTGTGTGTGTGTGTGTGTGTGTGTGTGTGTGTGTGTAAGGGGTACTTCTCCTGGCTAATTTGAATTTTACCTTCAAGTTCATAGTGAGAACTATGCAATGCATGTATTTCCCCTTTGGTTTTGGCTTCCTGGAAGCTTAGCGGTACATTTGGGGGTCAATGACAACACTAATTCAAACTACTTTTCTTGCTTCTCTTTCCCTCCCCCTACTAATTGGTTTGTCATCTAAACACCAGCAACAAAAATCCAGACTCACGGCCACCCTCTAGGCCAGGGTAGAACTGCCCCTGTGGGTTTTTGTCACTGTAACTTGACGGGAGCAGGAAGCCTCAACTTTCTACCTCAGAGCAGCTGGTGGTTTCGAACTGGAGATTTGGGGCTAGCAGCCAAACTCTTGTTACCGTGACACCACCAGGGCTCTGTATCCCATATATATGTGGTTTAACATCTGGGTTCAAGATTATTCAATCTACAAGTATGCAGTGCTTCCTGTCTGGACGATGTATATGTCTGTGTGCTGAACACACAGATGTCTGCATGCCAGGGTGCCACACCCTTGTGTAAGGTGGGAGTCCACTTTTTCCCAAGTGCATGTGGCCCTGGACACCTTCTAGTCTGTGATGATGAAGCCTCGGGCCCCAACTCTGAGCCCCCTCAGTCTGAGAAATCTGCCTGGGAGTGTCCGTGGTGTGGTGTGGGGCATGGGGCCCGGGTGCTCCGGGCTCTGCTGGCTAACACCATCTCTTCCCCAGGCAGATTTTCACAGGTGAGTTGGTGTTCCCTGCAGCTGGCATAGCAGACAAGGCAGTGGCAGTCAGACAACTTCCGGCTTGCCTAAGGGGTCCAGGGCAGGAAATGCCTGGTCTGTGGGCCACGTAGCAACCCCTGGGCCCACTGATCCTGGGGACCCCTCCCCCAGTTGACAGGTGCGTACGTCATGTCTAAGTCACATAAGGTTCTCTTTCACAGAACATGGTGTCCACACATACCTGTATTCAAACAAAGAAACAAATTACTTGCCCTTGATTCCAATTCACGGCGACTCCAGGTAAGTAAGCAAAGTACAAATGAGAATAACAGCCAGCATGTATTAGCCACTATTTTGTGGTAGGCATTACTCTAAGTACTGTAAACTCATTTAATCTTCCTAGCCATTCTATGAGGTAAGTACTGTTATTAACCTAATTTTATAGATAAGAAGCGAAGGCACAGAGAGGCTTAATGATTTGCTTAAGATGGCACAGTTAATAAGGGGCAAAGCTGGGATTTGAACTTAGCCAATATGATGCAAGATCATGTGCTCTAATGACCACACTAAAGTAAATACATTACTAGTTCAGAGGCTTAATTATCGTAATCAGAACGGTGTTTGCACACAGGCTAGCACCATCAGCAGCAAAGAATACCCAACTCTTCATCTAGAGCAGTGACTCTCAAGCTTCCTCAGGCCGCGACCCTTTCAGACAGGTCCTCACCTGTGCTGGTGACCACCCCCCCTCTCCCCGACCATAACATTATTTTCATTGCTACTTCGTTACTGTCATTTTGCTGCTGCTATGAATCAGTTGGCCCCTGAGAAAGGGTTGTTCCATCCCCAAAGGGCTTGGGGCCCACAGGTTGAGAGCCACTGATCGAGACTCCTCCCCACCAACCTTATTGTGAGTGGCTGGAGTCGAAGAAGTGGGTTTTAGAATCATTTTCTCACCTCCCTCTATCCCTTCTCATCCCACAACCTCAGTCTTTCATGACCAACCCATCATCAAGTTTGTGCCTTTCTTCGGTTAGATGGGAAGAGTTTTCCCTTTCTGTGTTCCTTGCATGGAGGTAATTCATCCAACTAGATTCCATGAAGTCTACTGTCATAGATGAAGAAGTGTATCGACTTGACTGGGACAAGATTCTCGGTGTTTTGACAGTTGTGTGAGGATGTAACCACTCTCGATGATACAAACTGATTCCGCCAATCAGTTGTTTGGGGGCTGGGCTGGGGTCCTTATTCAAGCCACACCTCTGATCCCAGGTAGGAGGAGTTGCCCCGGGGTGTGGCCTGCAGCACCTTTTATCTTTTTTTTTTTTTTCCTTTAATCTTATAAGAGATCAAAAGCAAGAGGTGAGCGGAGCTCTAGGGAGGGCTCTCCTACCACCCAGAAAGAAAAGCCCGTAGTGGAGCCTGCAACGGGGGTCCCTGCACTGAGAACCTCCCAGACCTAGACCCAAGGGAATGTTTGATGCCCAGACACAGAGAGCTGCAGGGGATGCGGGCCTCACAGATGTTCAAAAGGAGCCAAGGATCTTCCCCCAGAACCGACAGACAGGGCACGCCTCTCCCTAGAGCTGGCACTCTGGACTCTAGCTTCCTACATCGTGGGAGAAGGATTTCCTGTGAGTGAAAACCCTTGTT
The DNA here is from genome assembly GCA_004026705.1 of Nesogale talazaci. Taxonomy (NCBI): domain Eukaryota; kingdom Metazoa; phylum Chordata; class Mammalia; order Afrosoricida; family Tenrecidae; genus Nesogale; species Nesogale talazaci. The sequence goes on from PVJH01013739.1 coordinate 40,726, forward strand.
AGCTAAAGCACTTGGGACGTGCTTGCTACACCAGTTGTTGTTGCTTTTGAGTTGGGCTTGAGTCCGAGTAACCCAATGTACAACAGAAGGAAACCCGGTCAGGTCCTGAGCACCGCGGTGCAGCTACTGTGTCGGTCCTTCTTGTTCAACTTTCACATGGACGTGAGCCAATTGGAAAGCATTGTGGCTTCAGGTCGGGGGGCTTTAGTCCTCTTTGCTTTTCAACATTTTAAAATGGTCTTTGATCTCGTGACTACTGCTGCTTCCATGAGTAGAGATGATAGGTCCAAGCAAGATGACATCTTGGACGACTTCCATGTTTCCCCCCCACTTATCGTGATGCTTCCTATGAGTCTAATTGTGAGGAATTTTGTTTCCTTCGCATTGAGATGTAATCCATTCTGGAAACGGCCATCCTCAATCTTCAGCAGCAAGTGTTTTCAGTCCTCCCCACTTCCAGCAAGCAAAATTGTGTCATCTGTAGAATAAGCCTTCCTCTGATGCTGATACCATGTTCTTCTGCATAGAATCCAGTTTCTCTGATGCTTTACCCAGCATACAGATGGAATTAGTATGGTGCTCCGACACACACCTTTCTTGATTTTAAGTCATGTAGCAGTGCCTTGATTCATGCACAGGTTCCCTATGAGCACAATGGAGTGTTCTGGAATTCTTATTCTTCTTATGTACTTTGTTGTGGTCCACATAGTCTAATGCCTTGGCATAGTCAATGAAACACAAGTAGACATCTTTCTGGTAGTCTCTGCTTTGAGTCAAGATCCATCTGACATCAGCAGTGATATCCCTTGTTCCACATCCTCTTCTGAATCAGGCCTGAACCTCTGGCAGTTCCCTGTCAATGTACTGCTGAAACCATTGACATATAATCTTCAGCAACATTTCACTTGTATATGATATTAACGACATGGATCTATAATTGCACACTATTGATTCATCGTTCTTTGAAATGGGTACCAAAATCGATCTTTTCCAATCAATTGGTATGGTTGTTACATAATCTGATGTCAATTTGAGACTTGAGAAGACTAAGAGTGAAGGGATGGAGTCTAGCTTGTCAATCAGGTCATAGTCAATGAGGCCTCTGTGTAGGCATGGCCTTCTTCTAAGAATTCTCTGGTATTTCCTCCTAGGAGGTGGGAGACATTCTCTCTCTCAGCTCACTCCCCTGGAGACTCTCTACTGACAAGGCTGACTTCTGCGAGACAACCCTGGAGAGAAGTCTAACCTACCTGATGCAGCGCTGGGTGCTGGTGAAGACACGTGGACACCCCTGCCAGCGCTGAGGTGCTTATAACACCACTGGATCCACAAGACTTCCCACCCACTGGTCTGTGATCTTCCTGCACTCAACGTCATTGCATGTGTTTTGTGAGGACTTTATAGATTGATATCAGACATATGGACTAATATCTAGACTAGATCTAGACTGAGCTGGGGTGTTTTCTCACTCTTCAATTGCTCTTGTATATAAAGCTCTTTCTCATTCACATATGAGTCTCTATGAATTTGTCTTTCTAGTCTACCCGGACTAACACAGTTGGTCAAGTATTGGTCTTCCAAGCTTCCTGGCATAGATGAGTGAGTGCTTCCAATGTGTCAGAAGCTTGCTGAAAAATTTCAGGTGGTATGCCATCAGTTCTGGGAGCCTTGTATTTTTAATAATACCTTTAGTACAGCTTGGACCGATAGTTTTTACTCATATGGTGCCTCTTGAAATGGTTGAATGACAACCATTTTCTCTTGGTACAGTGTCTCTGTCTATTCTTTCCATCTTCTTTTGATGCTTCCTCCAGCATTCAATATTTTTCCCATAAAAACTTTCAGGATTACAGCTTAAGGCTTGATATTTTTCTTGAGTTCTTGAGACTTACTAGATGGCTAAGATAGCCATGGAATACTGGAGGCACTTGACAGCTGTAGGATTGCTTTTGGCCTATGCACAAAAGAATAACTCAGGCTTGACTGTCTGGGAATCATAAGCGTGCACTATGAACTATAACCCTGTGGCGTGATTTACAGAATTATCAACAAAGGTCTATGAAAGCACGGGAACATTGGTGGGTCAATGGTAGAATTCTCACCTTGCACATGGAGATGTACTTGAGATTTTTAGCCAATGCACGGGTAGCCACCATCTGTCTCAGTGGTGGCTTACATGTAGCTAAGATGCTGAACAAGTCTCAGTGGAAGTTCCGGACGAAGCTAACCAGGAAGAAAGGCCTGGTGATCTACTTCGGAAACATCAACCATTGAAACCTATAAACCACAAGGCCCCGAGAGGCTGTGGTCACGGTCCTATGAATGGGTGCAAGGAAAACCGACAGGGGGAGAGCACAGAGATTGCACAAGAGCTCCTTGCAAGGGAGACTTGGGGGTGCTGGTGTTTCCAGGACAGCTTCCAGAGGGGGGTATGGAGGCCAGGCCTCGAAAGTTCAAGTTCTCAAGGATTTTGATGGGCAGGGAAGAGGACAAATAGAATGGCAGGAAGAGCCAATGAGGCGGGGAAAGCCCGCTGACAGCAAGGCGCAACCGTGCCCAGAGGCTGAAGTGGATTGGGAAGGTCAAACGAAGGATGCGAGTCTTCTCCTGCAAGTGCCTGGGAGCCTTCTAAGGGAGGGGGCGGGACTAATCTGTGTTGGGAAGGAGTTCTGGAAGCTGAGGAGCAGCCGAGGACAGTGTGGAGGGAGCCCCTTGGGCAGAGAGACCATGGAGGAGATGTTGGCGGTATTCCACGAAAGAGCTCATGGGTCGTGACTTTAGTGAAGCCAGGGAAGATATTCCAAAAGGATGATTGACAGGACATGGCCCCTATTTGGATATGGCTACCAGCTCAGGAAGGAGGCCTCCTGGATATCTGTCCCTGAATCAGGAGAACTCTCTCTCTCCATAGCAGGTGATTACACAGTGCACCGGCACCCACAGATAGACCACAGATCTCAGATTAAGGGAGAGACGGGGTGGCTCTCCCGGCCCAGCCCTCTCTGGTTACAGATAAGCAGACTGAAGCTCACGGCGCAGACTACAGTCTAGCCATCTCTCGCCTACTCCAGGCCCCTTCCTCCGCCCCACCCAGCTGAAATGCTCAGTTTCCCCTGGACCTGAGCCTGCTGTGGGTCTAGTGCCAGGAACTCAGAAGTCATAGTCTCTCTTCTTTGACACTCCTCCTGTCTGCTTTTCTCCACACCCCAGCCCCCACCCCAGGAGGGTGGGACTGTCACAGTTGCCCCCTGACACTGGGCCCCAGAAGACCCACCCCATGATGGCTCTACTCAAACAACATCTGGGGAAATTCCGACAGCCTACGGGCCTCTCTTCTTGTTTTCTGTCTGGAGATGACGGGGGTTAATCCTGGGCCTCCCCCCCAGGAGTGAGGATGAGTAGGGTTTACAACATGTCTGTCCTCTAGCTTTGGGAACGAGGCCATAAATTCAGCTTCAGATCTGCTGCTGTCCCCAAGTCCATGTGTCCCCCTTGTTTAGTTTCTGGCCCTTCGAGTCACACCATTGGAGAAAGACCTGGGGCAGAGGTGTGGGAGCCCACATTCTCCCCAGCCTACAGGACAATAGGCTTTTAGCAGATAGTTTCCATCCCTTTGTTCCAATGATACACCTGGCATGTCACTTACCATGCCATATAGCTGGGGACCTTTCCAGCAAACACTGGTCTGGCCATCTGTCCTCATCTCTTCCCACCCCCAGCTCCTACACACCTCTCACTCTCTCTCTCACACCCTTAGACGGGTTTTCCTTCCCCTCCCCTCCTGCCTCACCCGGCGTCAGACTGCCCGCAGACACTGGTGGGTCAGTAGGCCACAGCGGCTGAGAAGCAATCCTGAAGGGGACTGCCCTTTTTTGAGGGAGCAGATTCTGTTTGCTGGCCTGGGGTCAGCCTCAGCCACAAGCTTCATGAATGAGAAGGCAGGCCAGTCTGTGTGAGCCCTGTGTGGTGATGCGGTAGGTTTAGGGAGGACACAGCAGTTCTTTGGTGCCTGAACCCAGGAACCTTCCAAACCAGGGGGACTAGCCAGGCTTTCCAGGGCCAGGGAGCCCCAGAGAGCCTTAGCAAGGCTGCCTGGAGAGCCTCACTTTGCTCTGTCCACCATCCGAGCCTCAACTCTCTGTAAGGGAGACTTGCTCCTGGACTTCTGGCTTCAGTCTCTTCCAGACCAAGCTCCCTCTCGTTTTCACTTTTGTTGTGGTAAATACACATACACACATCACAGAGCACTTGTGGATTCAACATTTTTAAATCCATCCTCTTCACACTGGTGGCTGGGCATAGGGCAGGCACCCACCCCATGCCACCTTGCATACGTGCATACATTCTCTATGCATCTGACTTCCCCATCCCATCCCCTCAACACCCTTTCACTGGGCCCTCTTTGTGCCCAGGACTCCACCCCTCTATGAATTTTCTGAATCTGGACAAACTCACAAGCCAATGCTGATGTATAGTGAGTCTGTAGGACAGGGTAGAGCTGCCCTGTGGTGTCTGGAACACTATCTGGTTACTGGAATAGAAAAGTCCTGTTTTTCTTCTGTGGAGTGCCTGGGGGTTTTGAACCGCTGACCTTGCTGTTAGAGCCCAGCACACGGCCACCACCTCATCAGGGTTCCTCCTCTTATGAGAGGTGGCAATAACAAGAGCGATGAGGGTTTGTGTCGTGGGATACTTGACAGGGTGTTTGGGCTTTCTCTATACTACCTCTCCCAGACTGAACAACTCTGAAGAGTGTATTGTTCCCATTCCAAAAGTGAGAAAATTAAGGCTGTGTGAGACAAAGGGTGTGTCCTGCCAGACAGACAATCAGTAGCAGATTCAGGAATAGAAATTGGGTTGGTCAACTCAAAACCAAGCTTATCTACATGAATCTCAAGTCTTGAGGTTAAAAAAGTTTGGGGCTTACAAGGGCTGCCATTGGTTCTTCTAAGATGCCAGCTATGAAACTACTAACTCTTGAATGTATCTGACTCCTGGTGATCCTATAACTTTCAGAGTGGAAATGTGCTCACTGGAGTTCTAAAGATTGATTTTTCTGGCCCTTCTTCTGAGGTGCTTCTGGGTGGACAGCCAAGCACCCTCACTGTTTTCACCGCCCAGGGACGCTTTGTGAAAACAGAACTCTGGTGACTATGAATCTCTTGGAGGTGAAGGAGGCTTAGAGATGAAGGCCTCACTCATCTTAAGTGTTGCATGGACCTACCCCCCACCCCCACCCCATCCATTCAATGCAAACAGGAACTAAGTAAGGTGCTGAGGGAGGTCTGTGGTAGGGGAGTTTGAGAATAGGGTCACTGTGTACAACACAAAAGCAGGACTGTTTCTGCCCTTGAGCACATCCTCCTGATCAGCTGCCTCAGGTAACTGTGGACTTCATGCCCTAAGAGGGCTTCTGGGTTAGTTAAGGCTTTGTGTCAGCTTGGCTGGGCCAGGATTCTCGGTGGTTTAGAAGTCAAGACCTAGAAGTCCTCCATGATGTGATCTCCTGGCCCAGGGAGTCCAGATGGAACATGACCTACTTCCAAAATAAACAGAGGATGTGGAAAAGTTTGCTTCTTTTTGCCGGGCCCGGCTGAATCCTGCATCTGGCTCATCATTCTGGCCTCCAGCTGACTTGAGCCAGCAGCCTGCTGTTTTATTGCTGAGCATCAGCAGCAGCCTACCTTGTCATCCTATCTGCGGACTTCGGATTCATTTGTCTCTGAAGGCAGAAGCCTGCTGTCTGACTTACCCACCTGAGGCCCATCAGCTACTGCAGCACCTGAGTCAGGAGAAGCCTCAGGCAGGAAGCATGCCATCCGATCCTCAGAGTTGAAGCATATTCATCTCTGCACCCTTGTGAGCCATTTCCCTGATAGACACCTTCGTCTCCATGTACACAGACACAGACACAGACACACACACATACACTCACACTCACACTCTTCCCTAAGTTTACTTCTCTAGAGAACCCAAGTCTATGACAGCCCCCAGCATAGGGTATTCTGAGTGGGGTCCACGGCCTGTCATCAGAATGGCCTAGACTCATACATTTGAGGTTGAAGCCCTGCCTTAGACAACTGAATCAAGATTTTAGGAAGATGCTGCTGCCTCTGCACGTTCTCCCAAACTCTATCTGACTCAATGGCAGCTGGGGTTACGATTTAGGAATTAGTATTCTAAGAAACCACATGGTCAGGGACCTGAATGCTCAAGGAGAGGATTTTCATTAACGCCCTATGGTGTGAACCAGGGGTCCTCAAGCTATGGCCTGGCGGCCACATGCTGCCTGCTGAGGACATTTATCCAGTCGCCGGTGTTTTTGCCACCCCTGCCTGTCCTGCTTAGCAGCCGACTCATCCTGGGCCCGCAGTGAATTTGTTCATAGTTGTGTTTTTGGTTTTTTTTAAAACTATAGTCCGGCCTTCCAACAGTCTGAGGGGACGGTGAACTGCCCCACTGTTTAAAAAGTTTGAGGACCCCTGAGCCAATGGCAAGCCATCGAAGCCTTTCTGAGCAAGGGACTGACATTAGGATTATATTCAAGGAAGCTGCTGCAGCGAGTAGCCTTCAGTGGGCGTTGCTCGAGGAGGACATGCGGTCAACGGACAGCTATGGCGATAGTCTCGACAGCTGCAGGGGCTGTGGGAGGAAGAGGAGGGGGCAATTTCCCATAGACCAGAGGATGGAAACAGGAAGGGTGCTGCCAATGTAAACACTCCAGAATTTGTCATCAGTCACCAGGGATATCGCTGAAGTACTCTGCCCCATTGTGCCTCTGGTGACTGGGGTGGGGAGTGGGGGGAAGGCAATGCTCTTGGGAGAGAGAAAATAATCAGAAAAGGTAGGGGGGGGGGAAGGAAGAGAAGGGGCTTGCTTTATTCCGTGTTGAGATGAAAAGAATTCAAATGACAATAAGAGCAAGGCAGGTAACACAAGTGATGATTAAGTTACCGTCAACCACCACAGCGGTGTCCCGGCATATGTCCTCAGCAGGGAGGCAATAGGACCTGGGAGAGACTGTGGCAAACTGGGGGGATCCTGGCCATGGCCAAGCAGGAGTGTGAGACCACTGTGAGTAGGTATCTGGTTTTTAAAGAAGAACTGTAAGTCTATGTAGTTTATATTTTTTAAAAAAAGATGAATAGCCTCCTACTCCCATCAGGGCAGTGATGCCCCCAAACAAAAAAAGATGAATAGCTTCTTTCTAATAATTAAAGGCTGAAAGCTCATACTTAAGGTTGTAAATGCTCAGTGGGCCACAGAGTATACAGAGTTTCAAAAGGTTCTTGGGAAAATGTAACGGGAAGATAGTGACCTTCCTGAAGCCCCTCATACACACCTGTGGCCAACTCTGCCTCAGGGGCTGTCCTGTGTGCTTTCTGAGCTCCACGGAAGGAGGTCGTTGTAGCCAGGGATGGGGTGCAGTGAAGGGAAAACAGCCAAGCAAAACGAAGAGGAAGCTAGGACTTCAAGTGCCATGATGCATCCAGACCCAGGCTTGCTTGCAGGTGAGCCCGGCGCTCAGACAGGGCCTGGTTTGTCAAAGCCACTGGGTGTCTGGTGGGCTCCCAGCTTGGTACAGCGAATGGAGTCTGTGTCTCCTGCAGAGACTTCTGCCCACCGCCTGCAAATCACGTGGACAGCTGCTGGAGTTTTGATGCTTTCTGGGTGGGATGCCAGCTGGGGTGGAGCCTATATTCTGCCACTCCACCACCTCCTCGGCCATCCTCATCTTGTGCAGTAAGGGTCTTAGATCCTGGCTGGAGCACCGGTCTGGCTCAGTGTATCCTTGATGCTCTCTGTCCTAAGTAGAATCTCTGCCACTGTCCGGTTGAGGTGCTTTTGCACCCTGGTGTCCACGTGGTGTTGACTGCACCCTGCATGAACAGAAAGCAATGGCCCATTGTCAGCAGTCTTGCCTCCCTGCAGGAGACCCAGGCTGGATTCCTGGCCTGTCAGTGGAGGCTTCTGGGTGGCGGTGATGGTGGCCAGGTTTGGGTGGAGCTTCTGGTCTCAGGCAGACATGGAGGAAAGGCCTGGCAATCTACTTCCAAAACTCAAGCAGTGATCACCCCAAGGATCATCACCGCCTGACTACCAAGGGATGGTGTAGCCCTGAGCTGCATTTTGTCCCTTAGCTGGCAGAGATGAGTCAAAGTTCCGACTTGACAGCCACTGTCAGAGAAAGACAGAGGGCGGGTGGACTTTTTCCACCTTCAGACACCACTCCGGCCCCTCACACATTCTCAGAAACCATCCTGGGACTTGAAGTGTGCTGTGGTTTGCCAAGGAGAAAGCCCTTTGTTGGTGTCTGCGTTCTACAGCCTTCCTGCGGCCCAGCTGTGGACTAAGTAGTTTTCCATGCAGCCTCAGCTCTAATCAGCTTTGTATGATCTATTTCTGTCCCTGTTCTTAGTTCACTTTGGGTGGGGGGAGGGATGGACAAACAAACGCTTTTAAAATAGCGCACATCCCACTTTCCCCACAAGCCTGGTTAACAGGTTTTAGGGTCAGTGCTGTTGTTCCTGTGTCCCTGGCTTCTGCTCCTGAATCTCAATTCTGAATCGGTGCCAGCCTGGCTGGTCTAGAGCTGATTTTGAAAGGTGCATGTTGGTGGGGGGAGGCTAGAGCGCCCCAGCAGACACCTGAGCAGCACCCAGAGAGGCCTGCAGAGGTCTGAGTATATTTAGCCTCAGTTCCACCCGGATTAGGAGCTGAGGAAAAGGCATCTGATCCTCCCTTCATGGTGCTTCTTATCAGCTCTGGGCAGCAGAGCTGGGCTGTCACTGATGAGGTCTGCAGAGAGGAAAGATCAAATTAGCATCTACAGCATCTATTACCGGCCACAGGCACCCCAATCGGATCCGCCAAAATTTGAGCGGCTAAACCAAGCCATCACTGGGAGTGGATCCGTGCGCAAGTTGGCCCCATGGGGCAGGGTTGAACAACCCCAGAGGACTTTGAGGCTGTCCTCTTTCAGAAAGCAAAGTGCCACATCTGTCGTCACCTCAGATTGGCTGGGGGTCTGAATGTCTGGCCTTTGGGTTCACAGCTGGATATAGAGTCACTGCACTATCAGGACTCCTTACTTAAACACACCCTCCCCCTGGAAACACATCCCCCCACAGGTCTGGCGACCTGTTTCCCCAAGGTCACAGTCTTGAAGACTTGTGGCGTGCTGCGTGACATGACACACGTGAGGTCGCCACAGCCGGAATGGACTTGACAGCTGCTGGGCTGGCTCTTTCTTTCTTTTTCCTTTTTAAGTTGCATTTTAACATCTGAAAACACACGGCCCTCCTCTTCTCAAATTTCAGAGCATACATGCACGTTCAAGCACACACACACACGCTATCTGTCCTACCCACACTGATACACATCCGCATGCAGGCACACACACACAGATACGCCCCACACACAGTGTGGGAGTGAGCTGATGTCATTCTCCTGAAATAGCTCTGCCTGCGGATAAGTTCCACTCAGCCTCAAGTCCCCACATGTGGTCAGAGCGCGGGGAGGTAACCCTGGCAACCATGCCAAGGTCTTGCAAGCGCTCGAGAGAGCTGGAACATACACAAAGTCAGATGACTTCACTGGGGAGTGGAGAGCTGGGTTTCACGATGGCAGGCAGACGGGGCCCGGAGCCTTGCAAGAGGGAGGATCTGGTCGGAGGAGCTCACGTTTGGACACCGTGGGTCACTCCAGAGTGGGCCGCACAGGTGGGCCATGGAGGTAGGGGAGATGCCACCAGAACCGGGGGAGTCACACAGCACAGAAGACATTGCTGGTACCGATGAGTGCCGATGACTGAATTTTATCTTCACGGTGCCCTGCCACATCCTTCAGGGCTGGTGCCTTAACATCAGAGCCATTCATGTCAAAATTCATCTCAGGGTTTGGAGAGAGAGAAGGACGACTCCTGCCCTCAACCTGACGCGTAAACTGCATGTTGGCTCTCCTTTCCTGAAATAAGGGGAGGCAACATGCAAAGACCCAATGTAAAAAATAAAAAAAAAATCAAACCTTGACCTTGAACTTCCTAGGATCTTGCTCCTTGTGACTTAAGGACAGTTTCAGAAACTTCCAAGGGTCGTTCGGACTGCAGCATGCTTTTGGCCTTAGGAGAAGCTTAAGAATCCAGATTCTGTATTGGGGATACTCCCACTGTGCACACTGACTTGGGACATTTCTGTGATTTATGTGTGTGCATATGTGTGCACCATACACACATATTCAATATCACTGACTTTTTAGCTATCCATCTAGAAAGAGAAAATGGCTCACACCATTGTGAAATCAGGTGATTCCAGTCGTTTTTCTAGTCTCTGGGTCAGATGGTAAGTGAGAAGCTTCTCCAAACCCAAAGAGTTAGCTATAGTAGCTTCTGGGGAGATGGACCCAGGATGAATGGAAACACCACATGCTTCAGAGATGTTTGAATGCAAGACCAGCAGGTCAGCTTGTAACTAGAGAGGTGAATGAATGGCCGGCAGGTCAGATGACCTGCCACTGACAGCTCCTGAAATCAGCAGACCATTGTGGCCGGCTGTCTGCTCATGTCCAAAGAACCAGAGACCGTTGAGTCAGATGTAAGGTCCAGACCCGGGGCATAGCAAGCAAGCTTTCCACAGCGTTTGTTTATATAGGAAGCAGGCCACATCCCCCAAAGAACCCTTTCATTTTCATCCAGTGGCTTGAGTAAAGGGGTTTCACTTCACCACAGTCTTCTAACTGCCTGGATGCTCACAGCAAACCCCGTCTGAACTTGATTACATGGTGTTCGGTTACAGCATGGTAGAGCCAAGATGCAAAACTCAACTATCAAGGCTGGTTAAATACATGGCAGAAAGGTCAGCTCAAGAGGTTATAATGACTGAATGTGTTTTAGAATTCTACAAGGGTCATCATGATAGTTCTTCCCAAAGGACACAGGATGAAAATGAGGGCTTATGTGGGAGAAGTTTTTAAAAAAAACCTAAACTGTACTAGCAAGAAAAAGGTCATAATAGTTTTGCCCAGGAATTTTTTTTTTCCCTTCACAACACTGTACTTTCTCATTCTTCAAGGTCAATCCTGTGAGAATTTGGTGGGAAACCATACTTCATCCCCCCTGGAGCCTTGAACTGACCCCTTTAGACTTCTTTTTGTTCCAGAAACTCAATGAATGGAAAAGGAACACAATTAGAGTTCCTCGAGGGGGTCCAAATGGCCATTTTGATGTGATGCAAATCGCAGGGGGCAGGATTCTTTAAGAAAGGGTTAGAGAGATGGAAATAATGCTTTCGGAAGTGTAAAGATGTAAATGGAGGCTATGTCTGGAAGAAGCAATAGCCTCACCTTTTGGCAGTTTGTCATCGCAAAGGGTGCCATGATTTGGCAGCAATCCTCTGACTGCCCTTGTGTGAAACCCATTGCTCCGGAGGTGGTTCCTGCCCATAGCAACCTGACACTAAGCTTTGAGAGTGGCTGGTGGGCTTGAACCGCTGACCTTGTGGTTAGCAGTCAAAGTGACTTCAAGCCCCAAATCAAACTCACTGCCACCAAGTCCATTCTGACACCGAGGTCCTATAGAAACTCCAAAGACCTCAATGTTTAATCCCCAGCTTCCGCTTCCCACAGGCTCTAATCCACTTAATTTCTATGCATTTGCTACTTCTAAGTGTTTGATATGAAGTGGGAAGATACACAATGTGTCCTTTTGTGACTTGTTTTACTTAGCATGATGTCCATGTGTGTCTATGCTGGAACTTCATTTCTCCTTAGGACTGGATAAAACTTGGGGACTTACTGGGATAAGAAGTCTCTGCATGGCACAAATGGTTAAGTGCTTGAGTTCCTGCCAAAGATTGGGGGTTCCAACCCACCCAAAGACACCTGGGAAGACAAACTTGGAGATTTGCTTCTTAAAGGCCACGACACTCCTGCAGAGCAGTTCTATGTTTAACACATGGGGTTGGCTGTGAGTTGGAACAGACTAGAAGGCAAAGAATGAGCCTGAGGTGGGGGGTGGGGGCGGGGAAGAAGCTCCTTCCCCTATGCTGTGTGTAGAGAATAGAGAGGATGAGACTGAGGGCAACTCTCTTTCAAGAGGAGACCTGGCGATGCCACCGGGTGAGTATGAGACTGCTAAAAACAAGCTTGTGAGTTCAAATCCACCCGCTGCCCTAGGGGAGAGAGATGAGGCAATCTGATCCCATAAAGAGTTGCAGCCTCGGAAACGACATAGGGCTGCTATCAGTTGCAATCAACTTGATAGCAGTGGACTTTTAAAAAGATTGATCCCCCGCCCATGTTCAGGAACCAATGGTGAAGCTAAGGCAGGTCTTGCCTAATACAGCCTCCTTGATCCAGTTCCGGCAAATGCAGGCTGCTCCTCCTTCACCAGACCGCCGAGGACAACCTGTGGCTTAGTGTACATAGGAGAGAGATGTACTTTCTAGGCTTCCCTCTCCCCCTCCCCCTCCATCAATTCTAGTCATAGGAGAGATCAGGTCCAGAGTACCAGACGCTTGTCAAAGGCACAGCCAGGAAGCTGTTCTGTGTTTTCAGAGTTAGGTGCTGAGGGACCCTTCACATCTGCCGACTTAATTCCCAAGTGCTGCTGTCACAAAAGCAGCTCACTTGGTGACTTTCAAGGACAAATCTTATTTCCTCACAGCTCACAACACTAGCAGTTCAAATTAGAGTCTCAGCTGGCTCTGTGGGTTTCTCCCTTATAGGAGTTCCTTGGTTCCTTGTCTTCTAGACAATCCTTACATGAGGTCTGTCTGCCCCTGTTTTTGTTTGGGACCATATTCTCTTTTTCATCACTCAGAAATGATCATGTTTAGGATTCACCCTACACAGCTATGACCCAATGAATTGATGTGTTTTGTTACGTCACGTTGTGTTGTGATGTGATTTCGTTGTCTGTGGTGGTGGTGGTGATTACAGTCCGTTAGATGAATCCACGGGATTAGGGCTTAGGGTTTTAGCACAGAGTGGGGGTGAGGTGGACATAACTCAGTCCATCACCCTTGCCTCTGCCTTGAACCTTCTCCCTGACTTCCTGGGTGGTGGACTGTTTTGCCAACACCAGATCTCTTTGTTCTGGCACACCTCTAGTTATCTTGTTTCCTGTAACAAATCTTTTCTTCTCAGTGGGCAGAGAAAAGCATTTCATCTGGCTCAATCCAGCTTCTGGGGAGACGGCAGTGAAAGGGGCCAAGTATGAGATGCGCTTAATGTCAAAATATTAGAATCCCTGGGCATGTTGATGAGTTATACGAAGCAGCAGAGAAGAGTATTTGAATGTGAACTGTCCTCATAAATGGGGGATGTACGAGCACGATAGCTTGTTCAGCAGGTCCTGGTGCCACAAGCAGGTAAGCACATAACCAACTGAAGTTTTGCCAGTTTGAGCCCACCCAAAGGCACCTCAGGAGAAAGACTGAGCAAGCTGCTTATAAAAGATGAGAGCTGCCGGAAAACTTGCCGGAAAACACACATCTACTCTTTAAGACAAACAACTTAAGATACTGTTGTTGAGACAAGATGCTGACCTCCCAAAAGATCACTGGCAGCACCAGAGGCTGGTCATGCTGTATGGATGGTGGCATTCATTCAGCAGTGGCAGAATGGTTAGTGCAGGCTTTCAAGGCAGAAGACCTGAAAATCAAACATGCCGCCTTCAAGTTGATTCTGACTCAGTGGGACCAAGCTCTACCTGTGCCTTCAGGGCCGGGAGGCTAGAGAGGAGAAGGAGGCGGTGAGTGGTCTGGGAGATAGGGGCATGAGCCACAGTGCAAAGCCCAGCAGATTCCTCCGTGGGTCTAGTGGACACCATGTCACAGGACTCGATGGGGCTGGCAGGCTGGTACTGGGCTGCAGAGCTGATGTGATGGTTAGCAGGAGAACTCCTTTATAGGGTTTCCAAGATGATCTTCTTATAGATAGGACCCCTCCCTGGTGATGCAGGGGTTGAGCGCTCACTGCTAAGCTGCCCTCCCGTGGGAGAACACTGCAAGTCTACTTCTCAAAGAGCACAGCTGGGGAAACCTTAGGGGCATGGCTACTCCATCCTACAGAGTAGCTGTGAGATGGAACCCACTTGATGACATCTCTTTTTACTGGACACTGGCACAACTATCTCCCGGGCTCGAAACCCCGATCCTTGGACTGCACCACCAAGGATCCTTTATCCGCTGCCATTGAGTCGATACCAACTCACAGTGACTTACCTGTAGGACCGGATAGAACTGCCCCTGTAGGCTTCTGGGAGGGGAAGGCCTCATCTTTCTCCCAAGGTTTCGAACTGCTGACCTCAGCAGTCCAACACGACGACACCACCAGAGTGCCTTGGGCTTCTGAGTCGGAACTGACTCAGCAGGACCCAACATCATCAACCACATCAGGCCAAGGAGATCAGACTTCATCACAGACACAGGCTCCTCTCTGAATCCCCTGGGCAAGAGAAGACCAAGGACACAAGCCCTCCTTTCCCGGAGGGAATCTGGGAAGGGTGCCCTGGGGCAGAGTCCACTGCAGTGTAGCCACGAAGACAAGACCGGCTTGGGGAGAGGACCAAGGCTCATGGAGAAATCCAAAGCCCCGCTGTGGGCTGGCCTGGTCATGGCATCTCTGGGAGAAGGGCCGTGCACAGGGATGCTGGCTTTGGAGAGGACAGTGAGCTGAAGTGAACTTTGAGGCGACGGCTGGACGTGCAGAGGGAGGAACAGGGCAGGCTGTAGAAGGAAACAGGGAAAGGGCACAAGGGGCTTATTTGGAAGGCAGTCATAGAAAAGGTCAACAGGAATAGGGTCTTGCTGAGGAAAGAAAGTGGCAAGAAATGATGAGGACTCAACACCCGGGAGGGAGGAGCACGTCGAGGGAAACAGAGCCAGGGCTGCTTCCAGACACTTCCTGCCCGGAGTTGGAGGAGATGAGCACTTAGAGGCCATTGGGCTTGATCCATAGCAAACACACGGGGACCGTCTAGGCAGACCAGGCCCCGTGCTAGGCTCTGGCATGTTGGCTAGGTGGTTCAGCAGATATCTACCAAGCACCTCTGGTGGTACCAGGCTCTGAGTCTTGCCTAGGACATGGAGGAGGGAGACTGAGACCAAGGCCCTCCCCGGAGGGACCTGCATTGACACCAGCTTCAATTTGCAAGGACCAAGGAAGGCTAGCTGCTTGGAGGGTGGGAGGGAGAGAAAGTGCATGGGAAAATGTGCACCATCCTATCTGATTCCACCCCACTGCTGTGGACTAGATTCTGACTCTTAAGGTCCTCTTTCGGGGCTCTGAAGCTGACCGTTTTCTTTCTCATCAATAGTGGGGTGCCGATCACATCTTTTATTTTGGAAAATCAAAGTAGAGAGAACTAGAAAAATCATGTGAGAGGCAGATTAGTTTTGCAGCCCTCCCCCCACCTCTTACCCTACCAGACATGTGGGACGTAGATGTTTTAGGCCCATGAAAGGAAACTTGATGGCATAGTGGTCACACATTGGGCTGCTAATTACACAGTCAACAGCCCGAAACCACAGGTCACTCCATGGGAGACAGATGGGGCTTTGCACTTCCATAAGGATTTACAGTCTTAGAAACTTCACACAGTCGATTGATTCTACCCTGTTTTTAGGGCCATTCCGGGGCGGAATGGATGTGGTAGCAGAGTCCAGGTAAGAAAAATAACTTGTAGAAGAATAGAACTTGTTGAGGTAGATGGAATTATAAAGGTGCTCCGGTGGCATAGTGAGAGTTATGCATTAGATTGCAGTCTTAAAGGTCCCTGGTTCGAATTCACCAGCCACTCAATCAGAGAATAACTGCGCTTTCTACTCCCCTAAAAGAAGATCAAAGGTGTAGAGACTCTATGAGTCGGCATGGACTCCGTGGCAGTACGTTTGTTTTTTGAGTTAAATATAAGATGTAGCCTCCACTTCTGAAGAGTCCAGGGGCCCTGGAGGTGCTCTGGAGTAGGTGCTGGAGTACTAAGCACAGATGGGCCATTTAAACGCCCCCTGTCACTGTGCGGGAACAAGATGAGGCTGGCTGTTCTATAAAGAGGCAGTCTTGGAAACCCGCAGAGGCTCGCTAAGCTCCGGAAGAGGGCGGATGTCAGTGGGTTTGTTGTTGGTTTTTGTTTGGGTGGGAGCTTTGAAGACCAAGTGAGACCCATTCCGACTCGTTAAGAACGAGGTAAAACACGTTAAGAGGTAAAACTCGGAGGGAGACCGAGCGTCTGAGAGATTCTGACAGTGTGCGGTTGGAAGGAGGCACGGATGGAGAGGTGGCATCAGCGATGGCTTTCTTGGAGGAGGTGGCCTTCGATCTGAAACTTGAAGAAGGGCCGTACTTAGATGGGAGGGGCGGAGAGGGAAGGTCAGGACATTCCCTGTTGCGGAACCAGCCGGGCGCCGCCGCTTTCCTCTTCTGAGACCTCCCCGACCCCACGTCCTAGCCGCCTGCCTCCGCTAGCGAGCCGGGCTCAGGTTCCCAGCACTGACGTCAGCGGACGATGACCTCAGCGCGGAGGAGGCGGGGGCGGCGAGAGCGGTGGTTGCGCTGGAGGCGGGCCCGCAGTAGCGTATGGGGGCGGCACCGAAGCCCGCCCGGCCCCCACCTCGCGCAGCGACGAATGAGCGGCGCCGCCGACTTTTAAGACCCCGCCCCCTCTGAGCGTACATATAAAAGGCGCGGACCCTGGACAGTGCAGGCAGATCCTGAGAGCCGGCCGGGCGTGTATACACCTAGAGGCGGCGGTCTTCGAGCCCTTCCAAGGAGCGGCGCGTCCCACCCGGAGACCTCACAACACTCCCAGCCGCCTGCGCCGCCCCCCCCCCCAGCCACGCACGACATGAACCAGACCCGCTGGACCGCGAAGAGAACCGACATGGTTCCGGAGATCGCCGCTGCCGTAGGCTTCCTCTCCAGCCTCCTGAGGACCCGGGGCTGCGTGAGCGAGGAAAGACTTAAGGTTTTCAGCGGAGCTCTCCAAGAGGCACTAACAGGTGGGTACGCGCCGATGGTCCTGGCACCCGATAAATCCCCTCCGTTCCCTGCCTGGGTTGCCCTTCCAGTCCCGGAGCCGGCTTCTTCGGACTCGGTTGCCCTCGTCCAGCAGCTCCCTACTCCCCGGGGTCTCGTCTTCTCTCTCCTCCCCCCCTTCTCCCCCCCCCCCCTTCCTCAACTCTCCTGCGCTTAGATCTCAGCGCGGGGTCAGGGGAACAAACCCTACTCCTGAACTGACACCCCGACTTGTTCCCCCCCACTCCCAAGAGGACGGGCATGCTTGCCAATTTGAGTGTTGACTTGTTTGCAGTGGACTCGTGAGACCCTTACGGGACCCTAAGGCTCCGCCATCCCGTGCCCTCATGGGAAAAGGCAGAGTAAATGTTCTGTTTCAACAACCGGCAGACCCAGTCATGCCTCTGCCCCCGCCAGTCTGGGGGGCTGACTCGCATGAAGTTGGGGCCCCTTTGTGCCCTGGTTCCCTTGAGACATCTGCTACCCGAGCTCGCGCTAGCTCTGTGCGTTGTTGCTGGGTTCGGAGTAGACCCAGACGTGGTATGTGATAAGCAGCTGACTGGGCTGGGAGAGAGACTCCTCCAGCTGTTTCTAGGCAGATGGCAGGCCCAGGCATCTCTGAATGTCCTGCCTTCTGAGGAACACAGCTGTTTCAGCAAAGTTAGCCACTTTGTAAACCCGCCCCCGCCCCCGCTGTGAAGGACCCCCGAATCTTCTGAAGTAGCAGAGGGGGCTACTTGGGCACAGTGAGAGACCCAAGGACTCACCATGAACCCCACAGTGTTGGCCAATTGGGGGCCCCTGAAACTTCAGTCTGTGTGTCTCTAAAGGCTTTGCCCGGACATGCCAGACCTGGTGATGGCCCTGCCTCCTTATAACTGCCTGCCTGCCAAAAGCAATATACTGGCTGCTGGGGAATGCTCCAGACTTCCGGGAGTTCCCACCCTAGCCACCACCCCATCCTTCTCTCTCTCTCTCACACACACACGCACACACGTGCGCGCATCTTGGAAGGGGAGGTTTATGCAGTGCCCATAAAGTTTTCTCTGCTATATCAGGAAAGTTCCAGGAGGGTCCTGAGCCCAGTAGAAACCACCTTGCTCCTTCCTTCCCTCCTCCCTCTCCCTGCCCATCCCGATCCCTTTGGTCCAGCTGCTCTAACCTGAGTTCCCCCTCCTTGCCCCCTCTCTGCAGAGCATTATAAACACCACTGGTTCCCCGAAAAGCCGTCAAAAGGCTCCGGCTACCGCTGCATCCGGATCAACCATAAGATGGACCCCATCATCAGCAAGGTGGCCAGCCAGATTGGACTCAGTCAGCCTGAGCTGCTGCGGCTGCTGCCCAGCGAGCTGACCCTCTGGGTGGATCCCTATGAGGTGTCCTACCGCATCGGGGAGGATGGCTCCATCTGTGTCCTGTACGAGGAGGCTCCGGTGGCCGCCACCTATGGGCTCCTCACCTGCAAGAAGCAAATGATGTTGGGAAGGAGCAGCCCCTCCAAGAACTACGTGATGGCGGTCTCCAGTTAGAGCGCCACCTCCCTGCCCGGCACGCTACTGTACTCAC